>JAQIWR010001419.1:0-13896 GCA_034695945.1 Glomeris hexasticha
TGGAAGCAACCAATGAAAAACATTAGCTGAGCGTCTCGCACATCGACAGAACACAACTGCTACTCCTGATAAACGTTGTAACTCCTTGGTTTAGGTTTGGTTGGTTAGGTTAGTTTAGGTTTTTTTAGGTTAAATTAGGTTACAAAAGCGATCCGCATCGACTCGGCGGGAGTTTCTACTCAGACAGTAACATAAACGTATCCATCCACAAATAACGCCAAACCAATTATTGATTTTGTATCATGTTGAGTTGAAACAGACTACATAGACTTGTTATTCACCGATGGATACATACAAACCACGCCTATTTATAGTCCATCCAATCACTCAACGTTAAAATTTTGACCAATATGCCAGCAATGAGCTGTACAAAATGGGCGGGGCTTGTTATGTACCAGCCAATCATGGTTTTTATCAGGTTGAATTGAAATATAGACTATACTCATGTTACTGTGCAGTTTGGGAACTGCGTGCAATGCAAGCAGTGATCTATATCTTACTTCAACTCAACCTGATATAAAATCGTGTGGGTTGGCGCAAATGATGCCTATGGTGTCACTGCACCCTTACTGGCTCATTGGCCCGGTTAATAAAGATGAACCAATCACCTGTCGGCTGCAGGCTGTGGACGTCTCGAAGCCTGCTGTTCCCTCTTCTGTCTCAACATCCTTTCCGAAACACTTTCCCACTTCTCATTGGCATCTACGGGAACCCTGTCCCAGGTAACCGGTGCCTCTCCGTCAGTCACCGCACGTGGTCTTCGGGTTAAAGTAGCAGTGGAATGTGTCTCCGTCATGATTGGGTTGCTCAAGTGACCAACTACTCCATCAGGGACATCATCACCCAGGTACTCCTCTCGATGAGATGTCTTTCGCGTCTCGGTCGTCACTTCTCCATCTTTGAAGTCCGATACCTCGTTCGTTTCCTGGGTGTCCACTACGGTGCGACTCGTCTGTTGAATCACATTATGGCTCCGTCCACTACTACCACCACCTGTTCCACCTCCAGATGACCTTGAACCTTGATCTCGAAATCTGGAATCAGTTGATGAGGAATCTCTTCTCTTGATGGCTGCTCTTTCTTTGTGTTTCAATGCTCGGAAGATGTCCTAAAGTAAAACAAAGTGCTTTTGAAACACAAATGGGGCGGGGCTTGTATAACAAAAGTTAGTTGGCACACAGTATACTCACATTTTATATCACATTATACAGGTTATGAGAATATTAGAGCACAGCTAGGTTAAATATTTTATTAATTTAGCCACTAAAAAAGATCTGTTGAAACTTTGCATACTTTGTCCAAGGAAAAGAGTAACATCACAGTATGCCAAGTGGAATTTATTATATTCTCACGCATTTATCAAGCAATCTATGTGCATGTTTTGACCCTTGTTACAAGGAACATGCTCAGGTTGCAAATCCAAAATAACACCAATTCAAGTGTGAGATATGAATGCAAATTTGTTTTATGATGTAATTATTCGTTTAGCCTGAGAAAAAAAAATTAACATGTCCTCAAGTTGCACTCAGCTTTAACGCGTGTTATATTTGACAATCTAAGCCAATAGATGGCGCTGCGTATAACATTTATTAACTTTTTATATCTCAAAATGAATGAAATTAAACATTGGGTTTGGTGGGGGAAAAATGTGACAAGAACAGATTTGAGGTAGATAAAGGGGTTGAAGTCCTCAGGTTATGGGTCAAGATTTCACCGGTAGGGTGCGCTGCTGTATCCCACACACTGCTGTATATTGAATTAAAGAAATGGACCTGTTTACATATTTATCATTTGTGCACATACCGAGTTCATGCGAAAGTTTACCAACTAAATTCCTTTTCTAGTGATAAGGAAAAAACCAACAAAAAGGATTGAAAGCAAAGTAGTAGTGGTTGTATTATTATTATAAGTCCTTGGGAACGAAGTACGCGAAATGTCCACCTGGGGCGCATGTTTCCTGCTTTAGCAAAAACAAGAATTCCACTCATCTGCAAAAGTAAATAGTGGTTCCTTGGTGGTTCACATTTTAAAAACGGATATTCGGAAAAGAAATTACATTTTTAATATAAAACCTAAGAAAAGGCACATTGATCAACTTTTTATTTACGTACATATATTACTATTCATTGTATTTATAAATCTTAAAGGTGAACTGACAAGGTTTTGCAACATACCCTGGAAAGTGTGTAATTCTATAGAATTTATGCCAATAAAACGATTGGCGCAAACAAAACTTTTTTTAAAAATTGGTTAAAAAAGTTACGAGTAGTTAAAGAGCGTGACGCCCTGGCGTCATGGAAGGACGGTGTCACCGCGCTGGTGTCACAGGTCCTCTGATATGAAACTAAATAATTCATATTTCTGGCAATAATGCTTCGAATGGCCTCAAATTTTGGTACAATGTTCCTAAATTAGTGGCAATCAAATGCTAGCTTTTTCTGGGTATGTTGCAAAACCTTGTCAGGTCACCTTTAAATGTATTCTGAATTTTTGATCAAATTTCAATTAATTTTAAAGAATTCGATTTCAATTATATTTTCATTGGGAAATGATAAATATGTCCGATTGAATTTATGTATATATTATACAATAATAATTTTATACCGAACTATATCATGTTATATTACATTATTAAAAGCACTGAGCATATTATTAAATATTCAATTCCAATACATGCATGTGTACAATTTTTAAAACAGTATATTCGTAAAACAATTATTTGATACTAAACTACAATTCAAACAAGTGCCTAAAGTCTAACAATCATCATATTGCACGTTTTCAATTTTTCATCCACTGTGCATGAAAATTCGTCTGTCCTTGAATTAGTCATGAATAATGATGAATTGCACAATCTTGAAAAACGATGTGATTATGCACATAACTAATTTTCCTCAAAATGTTACTTGAATCGTTTTTCGAGGCTGTGCTTCAATTAGTGCCGCATTTGCAAGTTTTCATTTCGTTGTTTGTTACATTTGCGTCGAAATTGAAAGTTTAGATTCGTGTTTTTCGTTTCTTTTTCGCAAATTTTTCCACAGCTAGGCCGTTAATGAAAATTTTCCCACGAGATTTTTGGTGGGCAAGTATACAACTCATTTGTATAATAGAGAGAAAGAGTTTTGTTGAGGGTCAAAATAGAAAAAAGGAGGATATAGAAAAAAGAAATGCAATGAAGATGAATGTTTAAAGGTTTTAAAAGGAGAAGAATTCGGAAAACGAGATTTGGAAAGAAACAAAAAGTTAGTTGGCAGCCAGTTTAAAATTAAATAAAAGGCAAAAAATAGGAGCAGGAGACAAAGTTATGCTGTAATTATGTTTAGTGCAGTTTCTAAAACACGACTTTTTAATGGTGGTTATTTGAAAAATTTCACTTGTGTGCAGGAAAAACATTTTGTCCCCTTTAAAAACGAGTCACAGGTGCGTGCCAATTACTCTATATTACAATTATTCATTACCCTTCAAAACCAAAAATCATCACGCAATTCTATTTCTGTATATAAAAACCTTCAACTATTTCCACCCTATTTATTTACAAGAGTTACAAATGCCTGCAATATTGAAATTTATTTTCTTTTATTTTCTGTCAAGTTGAACTCTTAATACTGTATATCTATAGTGAGTCTCAACTCAAGATTGCAGATTTCAACGATTGCTAAAAAATGATATCACATAATCCCTAAGTAAAAATATAGGAAAATACACATCAATTAACTTTATTAAGTAAATTACATCAATTTTGCATCATGAAAAGTATTTTTGGTTTAAATGTTTACTCAATAAAGCAAGAAATCAATAGTGAATCGCTGCAACATTGAGTTGAGACACACTATACATAATACTGAAATATATGTGGAAATTTAGTAATCACAAATAAATGCATAAAGAATGACAATTTGAAGTTCATAACATTAAAATTGTTAGATATATTTTACTTGAATACTTTTTAACCAATGTTACTTATAATGTAACTTAATAAACCAGAAAAACACACTGATTTTTATTTATCTGTAGCTTGTATATTTAAACTTTTTTTATTTAGTATTATCCCTACTTCCAAAGACATGTAATTTTTTATCTAATCGTTATTCATTATGGACAACAAAAAGCTGTTTTTTACCCCAATTTAGTCACAGTGTAGATCAAATCAATGTTAGGCCTACACAAAGATCCCACACATTGATTAAGTACAACGGCCCAAATTTGTACTTTTTTTTTAAATCTATAGAAATTTCAATCCGTCATGTTCATATAAGATTAAGTATAAAGTTACATTTTAAAAAAGTTACAAGTTGAAAAAAAAAATACAAGACTCATTGCAAATGCAGGTAAAAAGTGGGTCAAAGCCAAAAGAAGTATCAAAGATGGCGGCAGAGGCCAGCACAAAAAATGAAAAACACGAATTTGTACGTTACTTGTACGAGATTGAGATAAAGGTAACAAAGGTTTTTTGGTCGCAATTACCAGTGCAAAAATGAGATAAAGTTAGAGAGAATAATGGCGGCCGTGAAACTATATGTATCTTCTAAAATTTCGAAATGGCAGTTTTGGCGGCCATCTTTAAACATTCCTTTTCAAATACCTCCAACAAATTGCAGCCTAATTATTACCGGTTAATTGCATAAACATATTTCTGTCCTTATTTAACCTTGTAGGAACTTGAATTTCAATAATATAATTTCCCATTTTAAAATCAAAACAACTTTGAAAATAAACACGTAGTAATTATATTGCAATAATTTAAATGCTAATATAACTGAACGTGTGTCCTACTTTGCAGTCTTTTTATTGTACAACTATATTTTTAAAAATTGTAATAACTTACAAATGCATATCTTCAATTGGATAATGCATCAAAAATGTAATAATATTCTGCATAAAAATTGAAGTACTGACATTTCCAGATTTTTTTTCTTCAAATTGCTACATTTAAAAACATCTTTATTTACCTGATTTTGGAATTTTATTCAAATAATATATGAGAAATGTGTTTCCAGCAATTAGTAACATAAAATACAATCACACTTTTATGGTTTTCATATTTTCTTGTTATTTTCCTGCAAAATTCCTGCTGTATTTCTTAATTCTGCCTTTTAATATTAAAAAATACTAATTTTTAATAATAATATGGGAAAATTAGATCAGCAATTGCATTAACTTCCGCAAGTACATTTTTCACCCTAAAAAATTATAATCTTAAACAAAACACAATGGTATTATCCACATTTCTTTTTCACATAGATGTAATCTTCAACATTTAAATGCTGTATGGTCTAGGCAATAAAATTGTTAGGTTCTAATATAATCCGCCTTAAAATCAAATAAAAAACTGCTTGAAAGGAGAAAAGCAAACTTGGGAATGAAGCAAATGAAAGGAAAGAGGAAGGGAATAATATAAATAGAAAATGGAAAAGAAGGATTTGAAAAAAAAGTAGGCCTAAGTGGAAATTCAGTGGTCATCGACCCTTTTTTCACATTTACGTACCAATTTTCAAAGTCTCGTTATAAAACATGTAGGAGACCTGCTAAGTCTATGTGTTTTTACTTTTTTCACCCTACTTTTCCAAAAACTTCTTCTTCCTTTATTTGCACCGATTCTTGTTTCAACATATTCTTCCGCATTCAACGACACCAAAAGTGGGCAGCGACTTCTGAGCCACCTTGTAAAATGTCCAATCTAACACCACTGTTCCAATTCTATATGCATACACTGTATATTTTACAAGCTAGTGTCAAAAACTTCACTTCTACATACAGCAACATGAGAAGTTTTCTCCCCATGTCATCTTCCCTATATAGACAACCAATCGGGTTTGGTTATTTAGGAAGTGGGCGGGGCTATGTAATCAATCTAGGTGATCGAGAAAGTGAAGTAGGCTGAAATGTCGATTGTCCAGCTAGATAAAAATCCCGTTTTCCAACTTTCAAGAAATTGAATCTAACTAAAGATAAAGTTACTTTTTCACTCTCTCTCTTTCTCCCTCTCTATAACAGCATTGCCACACTTTCCATTACAAATTTCCGGTTTTAGTATCTAATTTATACTTTTTAGTAATTAATGTTATAATACTTCCTTGTTGCAATTTTAATACGAATTTATTACTCACCGTTTTTAAAAATCACTTTTACATTATTTAAATTCAATTTCCACAAATCATAATTTTAATTTCCACAATATAACATTTTAAAACTTATTAATCAACTTTAAAATACCATCATAATATTTCAAATTGTGATTAGTATTAATATTACTACCTATATATAAATTAAATTGTATTCTAAATTTTCAACATTACCTTCTGCAAAATTAATTTTCATAATTTTTAATTTTTGCATGGTAATTGTAATATAAATAATTATAAATATATTAAATGTCTATTAATTAGTGTTCTAAATTCACCTTTTCCAAGTTGTTTCCAAGTGTACTTATTATTCTCAAGTGACATATTAATTTTCCCATGATTACCATATTCCAGTAATAAAAATGTAATTCTTAACTAGGTTTAAGCCTACTTAATATTTTTAACTTTTTTGAAAAACAATTCCTACACATTAAGAGACATACTTCCAATTGAACCAGCTTTAAAAATATAAACCCTTATATACCGTTCCTTATCCTTATATAACAACATCGGTAACCTTGTTTCAACAACTTTTCCCATCACATTTTTATTTCTTTCGTCATCATCAACCTCAATTATATATAACTTCTCTTCAGCATCAAGTATTACAACGAGGAAGCTATTTACTTTTAAAAGCTTGGCCATTTTCCCACACTTAAATACAAACTTAAACAGAAGCTATTTCACACAATGCAATTCTTGCAAATGGGAATAAGCTAAATGCATAAATACACAATGGGTGGGTTCAATATATCTTTTTAATGTTTATATAATACCTACTTACTATATACGTATTTATTTCTATGCTAAATTATTTAAAACCGGCTTTAAATTTCTAAATAATATATGTACTATTTATACAAGTCGGTATTATTATTTCTTATTATACATTTTATATAAATTTTAAGTATGCTCTTACAATATTATTATCTGAGCACTGAGATATCAAATGTACTATTACTAAACTTCATAATGAACATTTAGTATATAAACCGATTTATAAAAGCAACAACCATTATTCTATAATTATGTTAATTTGTAATTTAAATAATAGAAAATTGTTAATTCAATATTCTGATCTTTCGTAGCATTTATTGAATTCAAATTAAGTAACTATTTCAGTTTATTATATGATAATTAACAGTTATTTTACTAAAAATGTGAAGCATGTCAGACCACACCCCATTTTTAAATTCAATCATGCAGTTATGTACTAAGTTTTGTCATATAGAATATTAAATTATAACGCCAAAATAGTTCCTATATACAGTATTAATATAATATGAATATTGATTTATAACTTACATCTCTTTTGAATCCTCCAATTTCTTCGGTTTCCTCAACATCGTGTTTCTCTTCACGACTTTCGTGATTGTTGGAGTTTGTCTTTTTGGTCTCGTTGACTACTGTAGATCCAGGTACTAATTTCCAGCCTGGTCCTGGACTCTCCCCTCCACTAGCCTTGTGCTGAATCAACGAGAAAAGTTGCAACGTGTAAAAAGCATGTGTGCATATATGAGGGACGAGAGAGACAGAGGAAGAAGAAAGAGAAAGAGAAAGAAAAGAAAATGGCGGCCAAAAATGGGCCACGTGGGCGGAGCAGCTCAGCCTTTTCTTTGCCCATTGGCACCAATTCGCCAAAATAAGCAATCAAAATCTCGCCTCAACTTCAAACAACATCACAAACATCAAACTCAAACAAAGCTCAATCACTTTTCTCTTCACAAACGCCCACCTTTTTAACTTTTCCCGCCACAAGATGGCGCCCATCAACCGTCACTCAAACAGTTCTCCCAATATTATAAGACACATAATCAACACACAACAATCTCACATATCAATCTTAATTTAACAGTATTGTCCATAACTGTACGAAATACCAAAAAGTGATTTTAATAATTTCAGTATTATCATTATTATTATTATTATTATTATTTGACAATTGTTTTTTATGTTTCAGTTTAACGAAAAACACATTTGCAGAGAGTAGATAAAAGTAGAGAGTAATAAGTAACATTTTTTGAGTGCTTAATTGCACGTTGCATCACAAACTGGTATTTTTTACAAGTGTGCAAACGTGGCTGCGATTTTTAATTGCAACATTTGATGGTTATTTTCTACTATTTTTCACCGTGACGTCATCGCAGTTAGGGTTGGGCCACGATTTGCTGCACCCACATAATATATTTCTAAATGCCACATATTTCCATTTATATAGTACTACATACTATATACATTTTAAAACATAACGAAGCATTTATTACTTACGTGACAATTTAAATGTAGTAATTTATTTTGAAAGAAATGTCAAAATGTCCTTCTTAGGAAAAAAAAATTATCAAGGAAAACCAAATAATAACTGAGATCACATTTGGATTACAGCTAATATTTTTGAGTAATTACGTTAATGTTTACAAATCAAACTAGAAAACCTTGAAAAGCTAATATTTCAGGGAAATTATTGTCAAATAAAATGTGATAATTGAGAAATGTTTTAAATTCCCAATCAAATTTCATATAAATTGTATAGCAATAATAATTGTAAATAAATATTTTGTTAATACATACATACAACTTTACTAAATTAGGAGAAATAACGGTGTACAAATTTCTATGTGTCCTCTGTTTATACTTTTACACTACGCTTGTAATTGTAAATGAACAGTATTAAATTTTAAATATACAGTACAATTTTATTTAAAGGTGAACTGACAGGGTAAATTTCTTGCAACCGATTTCTCTGAAAATTTTCCTATGCATGAACAACATGTATTTGCATACGTCCATTTTTTTTCTAATTTTTCCACCGATTCGTTTTTTTAATAAAAATTCGCAAAGGTACCCTACCCTAAAATAGGTCCTCAAAAGTCCTCACACTGTCAAAAATTTACATCCGGGATAGTGCGTATGGCTTGCCACTTGCACCAAAACGTGTTAAATGCTTAGTCCTAGCCTCTCTGCACAGGCCCAAAAAATACACAAACTTCAATCTGTTAAAACACTTTTAATACATTTTTGAAATTGAAAGCAAATGAACTCATAGTTTTAATTTTAATCATTCTTTCTGCAGTCCGAATTTATCATGGGGTGTTACAAAACCGTGTCAGTTCACCTTCAACTTTGTAAATTAATAAAGAATTTTCGAGCATTTTAACATATTAATTAATTAGGCTACACCAATTACAATGTAAAATCTTACTTCTGTTGTTTCTTGTTCTTCAGTCTTTGTTTGTTCAGTGGTGTCTGTGGTGACTGTTGGTCCACTGTCTTCGAGGATCTGACCATCGTCTGTGACCAGTATTTCTCTTTTGACCCTGGTCTCGATCTGACCGTTGGTCGTAGGTCATTAGTAATTTAATTAGCGAAGTTTAGGCGAGCGTAACGTGCACAAAACAATTGTTACCTGTTTGGTGACTAGAACATCTTTCTTCTTCTTGGTGGTCCACTCTTCTGCAACGAAAATGTATAGGAAAAGTGTGAGAGTCAAAACTCAAACATCTCAACATTCAACATTCTTACCTGTTTTAGTCGTTGACAACTTATTATCCTGGTTGTTCTAAAAATGAAAATGAAACAAACAAATAAAAAATCAGTCCCAGTGTATTAGTTAGTGAAGGTATATAAAAAAATCAAAAGCAATGAGTGAAAGAAAGACAAATTGTGTTGTAAAAACCAGTTATGCCGAAATGAAATAGTGTTCTCATTGTGATTATGTCGTATAATAACCGACAAAATATATTGCAAATGAGATACGATGGCGAAAATATATTTAAAAAAAAAATATCAAATATTGGGTAGTTTGAAAGAAAGAAAAAGTTCAGGAAAGTTTTGTGGGAAATATTACACAAGTTTCATGAGAAATGTTACTTGAAATTTCCTAGAAATGCCACAAAAAAGTATACCAACATATTAAAATTAATGCCTAAATATTTAACCTCTTAATTGAACGTAACATTTTTAAATATTTATAATTATTGTTAGATTATAAAAATTAGTAACTATATGACAAATATTGTTATAGAAAATTTGAGAAAATGCCTAAATATCAATCAAATATATTTGTCCCCATTTATACAGAAACTCTGAAAACACATTTTACATTTAAATTCAATTACAATTTATATTTTCCTAAAATTATATCGGCTAATAAATAACATGGAATAATATAAACATATAAATATATTAAAATATTTGAAATACTTGGCAATACCAAATTAAGGACAAAATTAAAACAATAATTTTTATTTTATTTTAATAATATACATACAATAAAAATAATTTAATTCCGATTACCAAAAATATATTTTGCCCAAAAAATTGTAGTTCAATTACAGAGCTCTAATTTCCTTTAATTTTAAATTGAACACAATAATTACGAGTAAAAACTCCAATTATAGAACTATTCCCTTTTATCTTTGTGTAAAATTGCGAAAATGAATGAATGGAGTGAGTAAAAAATGAAGAAACACACCTGTGTGTCACTTTAAACCGATCAGCAATTGCCAACTAACTTTCTTTTCCCATAAATAAAACCGAGCAAAACAAAAGCTTGGAAAAACGTATATTGTACACGCATGGCTGGCTAACTTTGAAAATCCTCTTGAAAATCATATATAGGAAACTAAACAATGCTTCAGTTGGGTATGCACTATTTCCATTATAATAAAACCCATCAAAGTCGAAAGCCGAACAAAACCAAACGAAACAAAACAAAACCCGAACACATTGGTAAAAATTAAACAAAAATTCCCCTAACACTCAACAAAAAATCGCCATTGTTTATTCAATCCCAAAGAACGAACATAACCACATATAAACCGGGTTAAATGGAGCTTGATGCAGTCCATTACCGATAGATGGCGCTGCTTCGCTAATTCGTTACAAAAGGTTATCGTTATGTTCGCCATACTAAGGTTACTTCTACTGAGAGGTTGGGAAACGGAGCGGCTTTCCTATGGGCGAGTTTGTGCCACTATTAATGTTGGCCAACAGGTGGCGCTGCAGGCTGTTTAGGGGTTACCAATTTCTGTGCGCATGGCTATATGCATGCATTTATACGCATTTGAAACCAATGGGCCCTTTGGATTCATTGAAACCAATGGGCCCTTTGGATTAATTAATTTATGAATTTGAAGCGAATGTATGGATAAGCGTACATACATATCACTGCGATCGCCAACCCCAAATCCGTTTACAGCGCCACCTACTGGGAGGAATTAATAGTGGCACAAACTTACAACACAGCGTTTCCTAACCTTCAGTGGAAGCAACCTTACTTTAGCTATACCATCATCCTCTCAAAATTTTGTATCAAAATAGTGATTCCCTGTTATGTGAAATGTCCATATTGTTATAACAAATGTACGTCGTTAAATACCGTTTAATTATGCCACGTGTTTTAAGGTTCAGCATAAAAAAAATTTTGCCCCCTGGTGGCCAAACGCCGCTAGCAGACGCGCCCTGGTAGCGTCCAGCACATTTTAAATTTTTTTTTCAGGAAATATAAAAAAGGAATATACTGGAAATCGTTAAATCTTGAGTTGCAGAAAACATTTTTACATTTTACAAATAAATGTGAGCGTTGTAGTTAAATCGTACTACTTTTGCGGTGCTTCCAAACTTCATTTTATTCTTTTCATGCAGTTTTTGGAGCATCGCAAAAATTGTATAATTTAAGTACAACACTTAAATTTATTTGTATAGTGTAAAAATGCATTCTGCAACTCATGATTCAACGATTTCCAGTGTTCCATTTTTAGTTTTCTTCAAAAAAATTAAAAATGTGCTGGATTCTACCATGCGGCGCTTCTGCTAGCGACGTTTGGCCACCAGGGGGCCAAAGTTTTTTGATGCTCCACCCTTAAATACCGTTTAATTGTGCTACGTGTGTGTAGTTCAACATTTCAAACTTATAGCAATATAATAGTTATGAAAATTAAAATGTGCTGCAGAACATACAAAATAATAGTTTCAATTTTATCAACATGGCAGAAAGTTTTGTCAAGTTTCTTTTCGTGAATAATTTCTTATATTAATTATAACCTTTGGCCCAAACCGGTTTTCGTTGCTTCCTTATTATTGTAGAGTATTGCCCAATGCACATACCCTACATTCCTGTAATTAGACTTTCCCACTGCATGGTCCAAGGGTCACCCCCCAAGGTATCACCATGGTATCACTACAAAAGCAAGCAATTCTTTCTGTGGGTGTAAAAGGGTGCTTTACATTTGGCAAAAATGGACGAACTGGTAAGGGAAAATGCCGTTTTGAAAGAAAGGAACAGCATACTGAGAATGAAGTTAGAAAGTGAAGAAAAACATTGCATCCAGCTTAAAAAAGAACGAGATTTCCTGTTAACAAAATGCAAAGACCTGGAAAAACATTTGGAAGAAGTAAACAGGAAAAATAGTAAGTATTACAAAACGTGCCTCGAATAGCCGCCTCTACAATTAAATTCATTACCTGTATAATTAATTTTACAAAATAATATACATATTGAAATGCCACAATTAGAAGCCACCTTTCATTATAAACATTGCATACTACATCTGCTTTTTATGTCTTTCAGAATACCCGGATGAGGTGACCACGTATCAACGAAACCAGAGAGATGAAGAAACCATCATGTCTTTTTTCAATGTATTATTTGCAATTTTTCACAATATTTAGAACACATTTTTCACTTAAGTAATCTGTTTCAGTGTACACAGGACCTATTGAGGAATGGAAACTGTAAAACTCCGCAATGTGCAGCACATGATGGTGATGCTGTGATTAACCCGCGGAACGAGCTGCAGAAAGTGGTACCGTCAGTTTTGCAGCGCCACCTGGACTTCTAGATGTTACCCTTGTTATATTATAAAACCAATGTTTTGTGTAAATATTGTTTAGCATTTAAAGTAAAATTACTGCTCTTACAATCAACACATGTACGTATGTAAAAAATGGGACGCAAACGTGACAACCAGGTGGCGCTTGCAAAATGAAATCGCAAAAAATTGCTGCATTTATGTCAGGTTGTACTATGTGCAGACATTAAATAACTTGCAGAATTAAATATTTCAGATTTTGGATTCACGAGAAGAAAATTCTGAACCGACTGATGGCATTTCACGGAACGGACAGGATTACATGGATATAACGTGTATAATGTTTCATATTCTGATTGAATGATTTAAAATTGTAAAATTGTACTAAAATAAATATTATATTTACTCTACTGTAGATCCCCATTTCAATACGTCTGAAAGAAATAGAAATAAAGGTGCAAGAAACCTTCAAGAAACCTCGCGTACAGTATTTTGTATTTATGTTTGTACATTTAATTTACTAAAATACTTACATTATATAATTCTAGATATTGGAGATGTCTAGCATTGATTCGAAAGAGAACTTGAAGGAAGTCAGTGTGGGATGTAACAACTTGTTACAATCTAGCGGACAAGATAAAAATCTGGTATTCGTCAATATTTCTTATATTTTTCTGACATACAGTGCTTCAAAATACATTCAATGTGAACACCGAATTAAATGAACTAATAAGAATGACCAGAACTATTAGTAATTATAAACATATTTATTAAGAACTAATATAACAATTAGTGTGAGATTTCACGACAACAGGATTTGTTCAACTGACGCATGTTCACGCGTACGAATTTTATATTCAAATTTAGTTTTACCACACGGTATGAAATATTAAAGGTGAACTGACACGGTTTTGTAAGGTACCCTGAAACTTAAACTACTTGAAGAAAAGTCACGAAGAAAGCAA
>JAQIWR010001420.1:0-13893 GCA_034695945.1 Glomeris hexasticha
ACCTCCAAAAAGGGCTAATCCTATTGGTCCTGATTGGTAAACAGACCTCTGCTATAATTGGTCAAAAGTTGTATAAACACAAGTAAAAAGTTAAAAAGGGGAGAAGATAAAACACGTTCAGAGTGGACAGAGCTCTATCACCAGTGCTCCATGGTAAGCCTCCGGTGGTCTTCCACCTTAGATATTAAGGAGGTGTTACTCTGTATAAGATTTACCTGACCAGGAAACTAAGTTAAGAGAAGATTTTCCTTCTCATAAAACCCTAAGACCCTGGAGGTTTTCCTTCTTCATTCTTTAGCTAGATTATGAGTTATGTACTTATGCTTGTAATATTTTAAATAAAAGTCTGTATATATGTATAAGCCCAGAGTGTTTACCAAGCCTACCACAATTCCTCAGAAAGATTTTAAGGAGAAGCCCAGTTTCAGGGGCTTTCTCACAAAGTTTAAAGGAAAAGCTAGAAATTAAGGGTAGCTTCTCATTACATTTTGGAGGTGCGGGGTAGGTTTAAACACAGAAAGTAACATAGCTTCAAAAACTCAAAAGAAAAAGGGTATATTGAAGCTAGGAAAAACAACGACCCCTTAAGTGAGGAAAATGAAAAGTTAGAAGAGGAAGGAAGTACTTCCACAGAAACAAACCCTCAATCAGAAAAAGAGAGTTAGATTCAGGTCCAAAATCCCAATTTACTGTGGAATGGCTCCCTGAATTACCACAACACATTGTGCAGCAAGTCCTTGCAGCCCTGAAGAAGGATGAGAATCCAAGCCCAAGTTTAGAAAACGTCCCTGTAAGTCTTAAAAGAAATACCCCAAGTGACATGGATTCAGATATGGAAATTAATTCCTGATCAAATTAGATAGGCAGAACTTCTTCAGAAATGCCACTTCAGACCATAGCTAGAGCCCTGATAGACAAAAATAAAGCTCCTTTAACGACATTTCCAGGTGGAGAATTTGTACATGAATTCCTAGGAGAATATGAGGCCGTGGCTCATGCAGAACACATAACTACGGATATCAGTTTAGTAAATTGAAAGGGACTGCCAGGCAATTGTATCTGATGGAAGGAAGGAAATTAGTGCAGCTTGGTTGATAAGAACTAAATATCGAGGCACGCAAATCATTTAGACCCCTTGAGTGTCGAGCTGATCTCTTACGAAAATTAAAAGGCCGTGTCCAAGTGAAAAATGAGGATATCCAAAGCTATTGGATGGCCAAATTGCAGTTATGTGTTCATATGAACTCAGGATGAAGCATTCGTTAGTGCATTAGGCAGTAACACATTCAAATTGCACACCTTCAACTCGAATTGGTCTCTGGACCTTGGTTACTGAGCAACTCTTGTTTTGGTTACATGGTTATTATTTTTCTTTCTTTTCATTTACATAAATGGAATGACGGGAATTTTTAATGTGTATTCCCATATTTAATTTCAAAATTATGACCATTTTTAGCGAAACTGGATGGGTCCCATATTTATGGAAAGGCTCCGCATGCACCAGCTCATTTAAATTCTATAACAATTACAATATTGACAATTCCAAACAAATCTCTCTGCAGTGCCTTAAACTACATAAATGTACACCCGTATGCAAATTATGACACCTATAGGGGGTCTATTTATTACAAAAACATCGAATAATTAGTTGCCATAAGGTTGCATGGAAGACAGTAGCACCGTCTAGCGCCCCAAACACCCCAAAACAGATGTTAAATATCAAAAAGTTTTAGCCTCCTAGTGGCAGTTACAGCAAGTAATGGCTGATGATGTCAGTTAATTTTTAAAATCAATACCTCCTGAATGGTAACGATTAAATATTTAAAATAAATTTTGTTTGACAGTAAAGGATACACCGTTTAAATATTTTGGCATGAATTAACACAAAAGTTACGGAGCTACACGTTTCAAATTTTACTGGAGAATTAAGGGATGTAATGTGCTCAAATTGAGACAATTTTTGGCACAATAACTGCCTAATTTATTCCAAGTGAACAACATTTAAAGTTGTGGTAAACTTTATCACGATTAGATGACAATGCATCCCCGAAACTGTTGGGATTTCTTTGATGTAGGAAGTTCTATAGTTCCTCAGGAACTTCAAAGAACAACTCAGAAACTTGTGTAAGTGAAAACTTAACAGTTATTTTAAGTCCTTGCAACTTGCACAGGTGAAGATGATTAAGATTCAGAACACAACAGGTAGCAAAACTTAAATCCGTAGTAAACTCACACGATTCAATCCACGAGTTGTAATAAACAGCGTAACTTGAACTTCACACCTGAAACGAATTTGTAATTTGACGTACTTAGTAACAACCGTATGGAACGGCTTGTGAACACGAAGTATCACGTTAACTAGCAACTTACACCCTTTGCATCAGATGAAGACTTACCTATATTTTTGGTATGTGATGCATGTCACATCATCAGGACTGTGTAAGGAATAGCTTATCAAATAGCAGGTTTCCAAAAGTTAACCAAACAGTTACATCCCTGCTGTGGCAAAATGAGCAGTACCTGACTCGGAGCAGTGTCTGTTAAGCTGACCTATACAATGTGCCATGCATACTGCCAAATATCACAAGTGCACATGTTTACCTCACAACCTTCAGCCAAATGAAAGTTAATTATGCTACGCAGGTCTTAAGGTCGAGCATCGAAGATCACGTGATTTTGGTGGGCGGGGCTAAACACAAAAAGTCGGTTGTATTAGTGAGTTAGAAATGCAAATCGTGACGCAAGTCGCAAGACGTGGAGTGAGCTTTGCACCATGTTTTAAGCGCCACCGCGTTGTTTAGTTAGAGCGCAGCTATACGCAAACGTAGGCTCAAATTCGCCACGTTTGCTGAAACTTTTTCGCGGCGCCGGTGGCATCAACGTTGTGTAACCCTCGTGTTCACACCAAAAGTTAGAAGGCGAAGATGCAGTGGGCACGTACGTGTGTTTTTAGTTTCTAATTAAATGCATGTTAATTGTACTACATAACAAACAAACAAACACCACATCTTGTACCATACACAACACAATTTTTTAAACTTCATACGAAACATAAAAATGTGATTATTTGCAAATGCTGTATGAACCAGGGTGTCTACTAAACTTTCAATGTGAAACTTCCAGTCCAGGAGTTTCAAGGCTATTTATAACTTTATTCCAGGACATAAAATATGCAAAGCAAAAGATAGTTACACAACTATACCACATTCATTCCTCTATACAAACTGATGAAATAAGTGGTGTCAACCAGCGAATTTAAAAAGACTTATAAATGCTTGGTATTTTATTCCAAGCAAATTACAAGAGGAACACAGAAACCAATTATCGAAATTACGTAAAGTGACACAAATTTTCCATGCTTAAGATAGAAATTCAGTATGTTTCCAAAGATTTCAAGGACAACAAAAATATCACAGTATAATTTTAGGATACCCAGAATTTCCAGTATAAGTAGACACATTGCTTACTCTTTTGCCTGGCTTTTCCTGTGGAATGCAAAAATGAAATAAAAAAAAACACTAAAATACTAAAGCAAATGAAAAATTAACACATTTATTTTGTTAATAAAAATTGTACTAAATTTGCTTCCCACATACAGGAAACAAATTACAGAAGGTATGTCTAAAAGGAGTTATTGCAACTAGTGACTATTTCGAATATCTCAAAATGTTGCGGATGAAAGCCAGAAGACCGAGGAGTATAGCCCGTTTTAAATTAAACAAGTTCTGGAATGCTGAATGCATATATTTGTTTAGATTTACGGCCGCGGAATTTCACCGCATGTACAGAGTGTTTGAGCTGCGTGCTCAATGTGTAACAAGGGCAAATGACAAATTTACAGGTAGATAGTGGCAGTTTAGTTATCAGACTTAGAATGAATTATAAATGCTCATTGTTTATGCCTAAAAGAAATAGAGGGCTTGTGCATGGTCCTTCGGATATTGGCCTATCCCAATCGCCTTTGCAAGCTGCAAAAGCTGTTCAAGAGGCACCAGTCATCAATGTCCAGAATTTTAAATTAGACAATCATTTCTATATATGAAAGATTTGGTCATCTGGTAAGGAGCTTAAATCAACATTGGCTCTCACAAGAACAACTGCGGGTGTTTGCTGATGTAAAGCTATACTTTTTCATTTTATATCTCACATTACATTCACTCGTGAACAGAACAAGTTTTTGGTCGACAACCGACCAAATCGTAAAAAATCACACTATAAATTAGCAGTATTGTTGGGAAATAAGAGCACATTTGGTGCATTATCTTCGCTCATAATAAGTTTTGACGTTTTGCTTTGAATAAATTAATACTGGTACACCGTAGGAATATTCATCCAAATTATCAGAGAAAAATGTACTTCAACAATTTGCATGACCAGCAGTATGTCCAGAAGCATATGCTTTTGCATTGAAGTATGCAAACAGAATATTTGGCTGCTATACTGTAGAACAACTTCCACAAATACTCAAAAACTTTCCAAACAATAACAGATTGTGCCATAAAAAAGCACTTTTAATTTCAGAAAAACCTAAACCACACTTGTAATTCATACAAACCTCCAAAACAGCACTTTTAATTCATAAAAAACTGTAAAATGGATGCATTTGCCTTAAACAGTTAAATATAATTTGTTTTTTTTTAGCAGAATTGTTATTTTTTAGTTTCTTAGTAACAAATACCACCTTCATTTTAATTTACCCCCTCATCTTCAGAGCTCAATGTCATATTAATTTTCTATTTAATATTGCTAATAAATTCATCTTCATAATGCTTAAAAGCTGTAATTCGTTATATGTATTTATATAGAAAGAAGATATTATTTTATTAAACACTAATGCAAAATGTATGGTTAATATAAGCTTATATTTTATGAGCCTTTGTAGGACAAAAATGAAATTAATGTCTACATTTCCTTCATAAAAAACTGCAAAACAGCACTTTTTAATGCATAAATACCAGCAAAACAGCTTTTTTCATTCATAAAAACCAGCAAAAGAGCACTTAATTGAAAACTTGCGAAACAGAAATTTTAATTTACATGTGAAGTTTATACCTTTGTTTTTGAATCCACCATGCAACTTTTTAAAACGCTTATATACAATATTTTCTGCCACAAATTTAGGAAAACAATGCAAATCATTTCAAATGTGAAACTAGGAAGGCTAAAACAAATGTGCAACTTACAGCAAATCTGCCTTTTACGACAATCGTGAGAAAGCAGCTACCACATTGTGTGGCTCGGCGTGGCAGTCCAAAAAGGGCGTAGTCGATGCGAGAATGTACGGGGCTCACGCTAGGAAAGGGGTTTTCTAACTGTGGCGCAAAACGCCGGTCGTGACAGTCGAAGGGGGCGGAGCGTCAGGTGAGCGCTCACACCACGTCTCGTGTCTCATGCGACGCTTCACCCCACGTCGAGTTTTCTAACTCCCTATTGTAAAATCGCTGGTAAATATGCTAAGCGAGTAAAATAATCGAAATAATAAAACTGAATAAAGCGCTAACCTTAACTTGTTTCATGTATTTTAATGAGGATCTAGGGTCCATCAATGTAGCCACAGTGAATTTCGAAGTTTTCCGAATTTTGTGCAAAGTGGTGCTTGTGCACATATAGAACATCCAAAATATGGCCACGGGACCGCTGACACTACCCTTCAGCGATGCGCTTCCGGTAGCGGTCCTGCAGCGTCGCAACCGTGAACTACCATTTTCAATGGCATGTGTTTTTGCCTGTAACTTTCAAACCGCGCATCGGAAATGTACACGCTTTGTTCGACTTCAGCGGCAATAAAATCTATAATTTTTTTGTTCCGTGTTTCGATTTTTACTAGCCATATTTCGGTCGTTCTATATGTGCACAAGCGCCACTTTGCACAAAATTTGAAAAACTTCACAATTCACAGTGGCTGTATCGATGGACCCAAGATCCTTAATAAAATATGTGAAATAAGGTAAGGTTAGCAATTTAACCCTGGAATACTTGCGTGCAATATTTTCCGTACATACTCGCGTGGCGCCTGTCAGGCACCATTCGCTAAATAATTCCCAAAAAGATCTGGTGATTCAAAAAAAATATATTTTATGATGCTATAATTATCTCAGAACATCAAGTTACTTGTGTGCCCACCTGTTCAATTATTCTGCATGTCACAGAACTTTTTATGATTTATTTAGTGAATGGCGCCTGCCAGGCGCCAAGGCGAGTAAGTATGGAATAGCAATTTGGAGATTCAAAACTGTTCAAAGCAATAAACAATCGTAAATTCAGTTTAATCTGTCAAAAATACATCAACAACGACAATATCGTACCTTCAGTGTGGTAGAAATGGCGACTAACGGTACTCAGCTGATTTAAAGTAGAAACTAGAGTCCATGATGTATATAGTTTGACTATTTGTCCACAGATGGCGCCACGGATTTTTGCCATTTTTCCACTGCTCGCGTGGCGCCTGGCAAGCACCAATTCGACCCTGTTCACTTTGGGATGCCAAATAAGAAAAATAACGATGCTAGAGTAATTTTTAGGAAGGTACTGAAAAGATAAATGCTCAAAAAAAATTACACTGAGATATCGCAAATTTTAGACACCTGGTGCCTAGAAAGCGCCGACGCGAGCGTTCCAGGGTTAACGCTGAGGGACCTTGCACTGAGGCTACCCAGTAATGGGCATTGAATACACTTTCCTGTTGAAAAGTCTGTGGTAGCAGGGACGTAATTAACGAATTGTTTCAGTTGAAAAATCTGGGTAACAGGGACGTAATGAATGAATTGTACCTGTTGCCATATCTGTGGTTCGAAGGATGTAATTTATGAGTTGTATGTATACATATGTGGTTGCCGCGATGTCATTAACTTATTCCCCTAATGCGCCTTAACGCCAAGGGACCTTTCACTGAGGCTACGCAATACTTGGGGATGGAATGAACACGCCCATTGCAGCTGAAATTACGGCGCTTCAGACAAACGCTGTTATGTAGCAGTTTTAAGGATTGTTGTGGTTTTTGAGGTTTTTTTTATCCCGCATACGCGTAGTTTAGCATATTATACAGGATTTTATACCTTAATAAATAGATATTTTGATTCTGCATTGAATGGGACTATGTGAACACGAAATATGGAGTATTTATGGAGTTGTGCATGTTTTATCACATTCCGATTTTGGCCTTTTAGTTATAGAGGATACCTATGTGCTTTTCACAATTATAAACAACCTGTTAAATGGGTGCCAGAATTAGACTGCCACAATATACTGCCAGCTTCCGAATAAATTTCAAGCAACATAGATCCGAGCCCTTCAGCTGGTATTACAATTTGATGGACTTGCGCCATTTACGCCAATAATTATTTTGCTGGACTTCGAAAAAGCAGAAGAGAATTGTGTACATGTGCTTCTCCCAATTACTGCTATAAATTATTTTTTCCCTATTTTCTCAGGCATTATGGTGGAACATTCAAGAATTTTGCCTGGGAATTCAATATGGAACTGATCCCAACTATAAAACACTGATGAAAAAATGTGCGGCCATTAACTTTGGTTACACCACAGATTTCCAAAAACGCTATGCTTACTGGTCAGTTATTAGAAGAAGAATTTGGTGATGACTGAAATGAGAACTTCTTCAATTATTTTGAGGACACATGAGTTACACCACATTCATCAAAATGCCCGCTTTCCCTTTTCAATGTGGAACTCTAAGGATGTCGCTGAGCAATTTTTAAAAAGAACAAATAATAGTCTTGAGAGCTGGCATAATGCATTTCAGTATGCAATCGGCTACCAGCACCTGAATATCTTTAAATGGATATGAGCGCTGGTTGCTGAGCAGGTGTGTGTCGATTCATTTTGTGTAAAGTTAGTTGCAGGGGAGCAAGTTTCCTTGTACACAACAAGAAGGGAATATCTACTTGCAAATGAACGTCTACTGGACGTACTTGCACAATACAACCATCACAATTTAAATTATTTTTTGTCAGCTTGTGCATAATATGTGCATTAGCTTAATCATAATTATTTAACAAGTTGCTGGTCTTATGTTACCTCATACTGAATATTAAAATAACATTGGTGTGTAATTTTAACGTAACTGCTACAATTGTCATTGACAATCTCAGCGAATTACTATAGGATAGATTTGCAAAAAATGTTAGGTTTTAGAAATAATTTTGAGGTGTCAATTGTTTGATAAAATCACTTAATGTGTTCACCTGCTTAACCATCTTGGTATGATCCGTGGTTGTATGAGTTGTCCCTGGCATGAACTGCCTGAGGCATGAATTAGTTTAGTATGAGTTGTATTAGTATGAATTGGCTTGGTAGGAGTTTCATTAAGTATGTATTGGTGTGGTATGAGTTGCCCGTGGTATGAGTTGAGAGTGGTATTGATTATCAAAGGTATACCCATGGTAGTGATACTGAGCCTGTTTCCCATTAAGTAATTAGGTGATTAAAGTTAAACGTTTTTTAGGTGAACCGGTACTTTAGTTAAACCGGTTCTTTTGTCGAAGCTGTTCAACAAAAGAACGTTTAACTTTAATCACTTAATTACTTAATGGGAAACAGGCATAGTATCACTGCCATGGGTATATAAGTTGGTTCTGTTGCGAGTTTGAGTGGTGTGAGTTGTTTTGGCATGAGCTATGCCAGACCCCATCCACAGTCTTTATTAAATTTTTGAATGGTTACTTTGTGACTTGCCGTCTCTTTAGATTTCGACTGCTGAAATATTACATTCCGTGTGCCATTATTATTTTTGTGGCGAAAGACAACATCGTCCAAATCACATGCACTCTTCAAGTTTCCATCTATGTAGAAATATTTTAGTTCTTGGTCTCCTCGAAGTTTTCACACAGTTAGCAAGTGGACTCTCATAAAATGCACTTCAGCACCTGAAGTTCCAGGTATTTTCTCATAAGTTTCCTTTGTCCTTCAGGCACCGAAATTTGTGTATTATCAAGAGTTGAAGGTAGGAGAGTATCCATCGCCCCATAGACTGCATGGTATGAACCTAGATCTGCTTGTAGCGCCCTGAGTGGCTGTTTTGCTAACCCTTAAATGCAGTGTTGTTAATCAGCCAACATTAACCCTACTTGTGATGTTACAAGAATTGCAAGTACTTTTTTATTTATTCACAGATATTCCTGATAAAATTGTGAGGGTATCTTAATGAGTTGATGTTGACAATGGTGTAAAAATAATTGTTGAAACTACAATGACTATCCTGCAATTAATTTCCAAACTTGAAGCACAAAAAAGTAATTTTTCTTGAAAACCAGGCCATATACATCACACATCGAAATTTTACCGCAATAACAACGATGTTTACTGTTCAGACTGATCATGTTCTGACTTTTAGGCTATTTAGTTTTTTAATTAAAAATATATGTTATAACATTTAACGGTTTGTGAATATTTTACAACTGATTTTCACTGCTGTTTGTTGAAATTATTATCAGTCATAGTCAAATAGGTAGTGTTTAATGTGTTCTAATTGTTTCATACCAGTAGCACCTTTAATTACTAAGCAATTTTACTTTATCGTGTTTGTTATGGTTAAGACACTAAAACATCGATATTATCGATAATACCGATAATAGGGAAGCCTGTATATGAATTTAAACCAGTCAAACTAAGGTCAAACGTAACTAGGTTCTACCACTGTTGGATACTCTCCTAACTTCATCCACTCTTGGTATTATGTGTCCTTGGTTTAATACAATCACATGACATATTCAGCCATGATGCAGTTCCGGCAATATATAACATATATCATCCCATGGATGACGATAGAGACCAAAATAGAGACCTTGTTTTAACATTTATCTGGTCCAAGAAATTACCTGCATGGAAACCTGCATTATGTAGGATAAGTTGTGCAGGATACATTAAGCCGGATTAGTTGTGCAGGATACATTAAGCCGGATTAGTTGTGCAGGATACATTATGTAGGATAAGTTGTGCAAGATATGTTGTGCAGGATAAGTTGTGCAGGATAAGTTGTGCAGGATAAATTGTGCAGGATAAATTGTGCAGGATATATTATGCAGGATAAATTGTGCAGGATATGTTATGCAGGATAAATTGTGCACAATATATTATGCAGGATAAATTGTGCAGGATTTATTATGCAGGATAAATTGTGCAGGATATGTTATGCAGGATAAATTGTGCAGGATATATTATGCAGGATAAGTTATGCAGGATATATTATGCAGGATAAGTTGTGCAGGATACATTATGCAGGATAAGTTGTGCAGGAACGTAATTGAAGATGTTATATGAGATGTGATGTCCATCAACTGCGAGAGGAACCCTTTGTCTGTGTCCACTTCGGAGCACCATTGGATGTCTTGTCCTTGCTGTGGTCACCTCAGGTGCTGGTCAAACAGGAACAGAGTTGGGTCTGGACGGTGCCACGGAGGTCAAAGTCTCAGGATCCGTAGAGGTGGAAATACAGGGCTGCATGCACAATTACTTCTGCGGAGGTCCCGCATCAGTTGACGGATGCAGAGAGGCAGAGATGGCTAGTGGTGGGTGAAGTGGCTAATAGTAGGCAGCATCAGGCATAGCAGTTGCAGGTGACATGTGAGGTGAATCATGTGGTACGTAAAAAACTGCATCCAGGCTGGAACACTTGGTCAAGCGGGCATCTTCGAAGTGGACATCGCGTGAGACAAAAGTGTGTTTGTCAGACTCGGAGTAGATCTGGTAAGCTTTTGCCGTTTCGGAGTAGCCAACAAGTATCACCAGTTGATCCCTGAGTGCAAAATTGTTGTTTCCTGGTGTCTTTTCCAGCTCATAAAAGCGAGTGCGAACGCGAAGGATGGCAACAGTCCATAACTGGTGAGGTGTCTGCATCTGGATTCTGGAGGACCATGATCGATTTTGGACATTGCAGGCAGCATTGACAGCTTCAGCCCAAAAACCTGTCTGCAGTTGCGAGTCGATGAGCATACACCTGGCATTGTCGACAAGCGTCCTATTCATCCTTTCAGCAGTGCCGTTTTGTTGTGGTGTTCGCAGTACGGTGAGACAACATTTTATGCTGTGGTGGCGCATGTACCTGTCGAATGTCGAGTTGCAAAATTACGTACCGTTGTCTGATTGCAGCAAGGCCATGTGTTCCCTTGTGGATGCTTCCATGAGGGCTTACACTTCCAGGAAAGTGTCAAAGAGGTCCAACTTGCGTTTTATGAAATGGACATCACACATCTTGGAGTAGTCATCAGTGAAGGTTACAAAGTTTTGAGACAGCATTTGGAACGTTGATCACTGCTTACTGGAATAACAATTGGGTCATTTTACCGGTAGCACATGTGGAGCAGGGAGAGAGGCGTCCTTCAGTGAGTTGCATCCCTTTTACCACTCCGGATCTCGCAAGGTGGCCGAGTGCCTGCTCATGCAGGTGGCCAAAGCGACGATGTCATATACTTGTTGCAGTTGGAGGAAGCTACGCCTGCATGGTCTGCCATGGGACGAAGATAATAGTCTGTCGCAACGAGGTTGAGACTGAGTTGAGTAACATTGAGAGTATTGGGTAGGGAGATGCCTAGTTCTTTGCCATTGCACTCTGTCCGTATTGCAAGCAGTGCCTATGCTGATGACTTCAGCAGGGTGTCCATCTGTGAGGTGACGTGATCTACCTTGCGCGTTGGTTGTAGAGATGACAGAGGTTGCCTTAGCACACATGTTGGATTGGCACCGCTGTTGACACACCAGGGAAGAGGTTGCCTGCTAGCGACGTTGGGCTGGTCTGTGCACTCGGAAACCATTAAGATAGCATCGTCTGTGGATGTTCAGGCTGCGTCGCGGGCTTTAGCTTGTGCTCTTACCTTGGTCTTACATTCACTATCAATGTGGCCCTAGCGTGTGCAGTAGTTGCAAAACTTCTCATTTCAAGAAATAGACTTCTGCTTGTAAGGTGGCAGCTTCTTAACAGTCACTCTTGGCTTTTGTTGTCTGAGAGGGTTTCGGACATTTGCAAAGGGTGAAACCCTCTCAGACAACACCAGAAGCTGATCAATCAATATGTTCCTCTGTAATCTTGATGTGCAATGCCTCGGTAGTTGGCAGCACATCACGGGACTCGATAGCAACTCAAAAATTCCCATAACTGGAAGGGAGGCTATACAGCAAAATGATAGACAGTACCTCTTCATTGATAATTATATCGAGTTCTTTCAGCGTGTCCACTGCATCGAAAAATGAACAAAGGTGGTCAAAAGCATCGCCGTTTTCCATCATTTTGGTTAGCACAAGGCTTTTTATGAGCGTGGCTTAGCATGCATGCAGGATCCTTTGATTCGTGGATTTCATGGAGCTTGAGCCAAATTTTGCGACAAGTGTTGCATCCTTTCAAACAGATAAGTTCTTCGGGTTTTATCGCCAAAAGGAGGTGCGACTGAGCTTTTTTGTCAAGTTTCACCCATTTAGCTATGCGAGCAGCAGAGTTGGCATCACCAGGAGCTGCAATAGGCTTAGGACAAGAACCGTTAACAAAATCCCAAGTTTTGTACCTTATTAAAATCGCACAGGGGTGGATCTTATAGGTATCAAAGTTGTCCTGGCCAAGCTTCTCTATTTGATAGTGTTGAGCCATTTGTATCAAGCGTGGGAGCGCCAAAGTACAAAAACACGTGGCAATTAGTCTTGAAGTAGGCTTGCGACAAACAGCGTTATCCGATGTTTTCCAGTTGGACGCAGTGAAAAACAGCGATTTAACTGCTTTCTGGGACCATAAACTGTTGCTAAGAGTAGGTGGAGTGTTGATTTAACTCACGAACTGGAAACAAAGCAAAATAGACAGTCTGGTCACTTTCAACATCATGCCATCATGTGCGGACGCATGTTGGGAGCAAAAGAGAAAGATTGCGTCTTTATAAACACATGAGAGATGGTGCTATAACTAGCTAATGGAGTTACAATGTTACAGCAGTGGTTACTTCAAACAATAGTTAATTATTCATCGATACAAATATTATGGATTTTGGAGATATAAATTACTCAACCTAACCTATTACTAAAAAATACCTGCTGCTCCTTTTCCATATCCACCCGGTATATGTACTGTATAGAGCTTTTTCAGTACGCATCATAGATCACGTGTATCCGGCATCTTGGTTTCACCGGTAAATCTCATTGGTTTAGCAACGGTTTAGATCGCTGTTAACGAGCGCTCATTTGCTGTGGGATCCAACATGGCCGCGTTTTGCTTAGCCACGCCCTAAATGGTCACGTGCTGAAAAAGCTCTATACTATAGTGGTCAATGTATCAGATTTAAACACATTACAGTGTAACCCTTCAGAACCGGAAACCCATAGGACCGGACAATATTTCTGGTTGAGACAGGTTTTCCATTTCAGACAGTTTATTTTTAGTTGATAAAATTTCCTAAATGGATTTTAGATGTATTTTTAAACAAGTGAATTTCAGCCTTCATTTTCATATAGTATTTTAAATTATCGATATATTTTGCAACTTCTTTTCGGCTAATTATCACCAATTTGTTGCAATCTATGCCACTATAGCTTCATCTTCTTGCATTTCTTCCATGAAATTTTGAATTTAACTGTGAATTTCCGGTTTTCAGTGTAAAAGTACATGTTATTAAGTATGAAGGGGAATAAATTCCGCTTTCCGTCCGCGTCTCACAGGTTCCGGCTAAGACAGGTTTTTTATTATGAAAGCCGCGTACAACTGACCGAATATTTCAAATTTTCCGTTTAAGGCAGGTTTCTGTTTCTGACAGGGCCCGGTTCTGACAGCCCAGTACAAAAAATCCTGCAGGCAGTCCTGCAGGACTTTGAAAGGATTTTCTGCAGGATGTCAAGATTATATTTTTCCTTGCAGATTTCCATGCTAAATAATTATTTTCATTACCTTTCCTCGACTTTTGCCCC
>JAQIWR010001421.1:0-13891 GCA_034695945.1 Glomeris hexasticha
AGTGGCCCAGTGGTTTACCACTCAGCCACTGGGCTCTTCAAACAACCCCGAAGGAAGAATTAAGTCACAAGCTGTGAGGCCTGGCACTGAAAATGTAACTGGGGTATCGATGCTAACAAAAATGCTGTCGAACAGATTGACAATTTAAAATTTAGAATCTGGTTTGAAAAATACTTGCCTTTAAATGGGTGTCATCTTTCGGGTGTAATTTTTGAAAATTAAAATATGAAAAAGACTTTTCTTAAATGATTTTTTATATACTTTAATGTGGTGGCAACAAATTTAGGAAATATTGAACACTTTTTTTTCACAGCCATTTCAAAATCGCCCGTTATTATGCCCCACCCTGTATTACTGAAATGATTTCCTTGTTTATCACAAAATTGAAACTTCATTATTTTCCAAATTTATCAGGAAATTGGGAACCTGCATTTCAACATCAGCACTTAATATTATTACTTCACAAATTACATTATCTACGTGTATGTATGGTATATTACACTAATCACTGTCAGCAGATCTAAATATAATGACTTTACCTATAAACTCATCCGTTAATTTATTTCAAAATTTCACATGTTGCTCGATAATAATAAATATTTCCCCATCTGTAAACAACTATATTATATAAATGTGAAATAGAACCTATGATTACTCGATATTTACCTTTCGATCTACAAAAGGGTATTATGCAATTGATATACTTTTAATAGCAGCATAAATTTGTGCATTGCAGTCATAAATAAATAGTATAATCATGCAGAAATATATGCATTGAGTAAAATAAATGCCGCATAAGACAAATGGAGAAATATTAGAGTAACAAAGGGTTTAATTGCTATTAAAGATAAAAATATCTCTGTAAGGAATTTTAGGATGGTTTCATCCATTCTGGTCTAGCAACATTATTTCACTTCGCTTTTGATTGCACCACTATCTTTTCCATCAACAGCATAAAATAAGGCATTAAGAGTTGTGTAATTAGTCTGCTCACAAAGCATTTCACATGCAAACAAATGAAGAATAACGTAACGTAACAATGAAGATGTTATGATTGTTCGTAGATTTAAGAGAGAAATGCTTAAAGTATTTTGCGAATAAGTCACACAGACTTCATTCTTAAAGCTTATTACAGTGAAACCTGTCTAAGGTGGAATCTGTTTATGGTGGAATATGTCTATGGGGGAAACATGTTCATATGGTGCAACATTTAAATTATTTGGAGCAATTGATTACATGATAAACTATTTAAAATAAAACTTTTCTGTGGTGGGAATTCTTTTCAGTCAATTCAGATTACACCATAGACAGGTTTCATTGTATAAGAATAAATAGTTTGATTTGCTTGACCAAATCGAGCGTAATTAATTTTCTATGGTCGACTATGTACAAAGTTCTAACACTTCAAATACGATTTTAAAAGTTAAATGTTTGTTTGGAAAATGCAAAGATACAAAGATTTGGAAAAGTTCATGATAAAACGATAAAAACATTTGTTGTCTTTCTGCATTTTAAAGGTGAGCTGACACGGTATTTTTGTCACCTCCTAACTTAATTACCCCTGTTAAAAAATGTTACACTTAGTGTGCTAATAATTTTTAACTACTACTTTACAAGAGATTTTGTTGCAGCACTTCCTTTCTTTATGTTTTTTCTTCATTTAGATCAAGTATCAGGGTACCTTACAAAACCATGTCAGTTCACCTTTAAGGTCATACATTATAGAGTAGGACAATTTGCTTCGATCTAACGTGATAAATAGTATAATACTGTAATAAAAATACATGATGAAACTTATAATTTAACACGTTCAGTGAACGAGAAGACAATATGCATAAGTTGCTGACACGGGGCAATATTTCACGTTAAGATTTACATGTAAGTTGCCTGCCTGCCTGCCTACTATGATGGCCCTTGGTTCACGTAAATTGAAGTAGGGGCTTACGGTCGGTATTTCATAGCATCTTAATAAACGGCAGTGCAGCAAGAGCTAACAAATCAACGGCGATGCGAAAGATTTTCTTGGGTGGAGCACACAAATCAAGCTTTGGTCGGTGTTTCGTTGGCAGGATAAGGTGGGTTGGGTTGGGAAAAGTGCGCAACGGGTGGAATAACGGACGAGCATAATTCATGACGACCGCCAACGACCCGGACAGGAAATTGGGGACCTGGGAATGCCGGGATAGATCACAGTCTCCGGGAGAAGGTTACGAACCGAGCGAGAAATATGATCGAGCAAAAAAACATTTCCCTCTCTTTCCCTCTCACACAAATGGTGTTACCATTGCATTGGATCGCAAATTAATGGAAACCTTATTCGCATCAGACACTCTTCGATTTAATCTGAGCCACTGCGTGACGTCACGTAGCAAAAAGAACATTATCGTGCGCTGCAAAAAAGCCCGCCCAAAAAGCGACCCTTTTGTGTAATGCAGTAAAGCAAACTATACTTAACGTTGATACCATCTTCAAAGGATACTTATCACTGAAAAAGGCACCCAACAAGATATGGAAAAATGGACAGACCCGGTATTGAACACCGAGTATGTTGGCATCCTTAATGCACTGTGCAAGCGTACCAACCACCACGGCCACCGTCCCACTTCTGTTTTGTGGTTTTCTTTATTAAGTACGTTCTCCTGCAACAGTGTAGTGAATTCCAGACTTGTGAATGGTTGGACGCAGTGCAATACAGTGGAACGATCTAGACACAGTAGAACTTATTCAAAGGGACACTCCACACAAAAATAAAAAAGATATATTGCTCTTCTTGGAAAGTTAAACAACATTGTAAATATAAACCGTGTCCAATTGTTATTAGTTTTCCCGCAAATAAATCAAAATCGCTGGAGTGTGGGAGTTTTTCGTTCCATTTTGCCCATGCATGGGCAGCAATCTGATTGGCTGCAGCCTTTTGCCAGAGGGGGATGCACACTGCTCAGAAAGCATCGCTGCGCAGGAATCACCGATCGAATGCGTCGCTAAAATTAGAGCAATGGATGGAAGCCGGAGGCAAAAGTGTTCGAACGGCTGATCCGTCCGTTGCGACCACTCCCCTGCCAAGCTTCGAATGTGCGGCGGTTGTATCTCTGCGCAGCAGGAAATAGTCCGCTGTTTACGACGCGTTTTCTCCGTTTAACAATAACAACCCCCGAAAATAACACAACCGAGCAACAATTGAGCAAGTTTTATAACATCTCAGCCGCTATTGTTATTTAGGTGGAGTGTCCCTTTAAAGGGACACTCCACCTTCACAACAATAGTGGCTGAGATGTTGCAAAACTTGCTCAATAGTATCTCGGTTGCGTTATTGTCGGGGGTGGTAATAGTTTAACGGAGAAAACACGTTGTGAATAGCGGACTATTTCCTGCTGCGCAGAGATATAACCGCCGCACATTCGAAGTTTGGCAGGGGAGTGGTCGCAACCAATGGATCAGCCGTTCGTAGTACGCATCGGTCGTAATGCGCTATTTGTAGCTGTTCTGAGTAGTGGGCATCCTTTTCCGGCAAAAAGCTGTAGCCAATCAGATTGCTGCCCATCCACGGGCAAGATGGAGCGGCCACGCCCACATTTTTTAGGTTTTCAATTAATTGCAGGAAAACTAATAACAATTGGACATGGTTTATATTTACAATGTTCTATAACTTTTCAAGAAGAAAAATATATCTTTTTTTGATGTTTGTGTGGAGTGTCCCTTTAAGCTTGATTCACAAGCCTGCTTCAACGCATGCGTTTCACGTCAGGGACGTACGTCAATGTTACGTCGGCATTGACTTGATTTGCAGCACTGACAAACTTCACCTGCCGTACGTCACTGCTTGGAGCATCATGACGATACAAGTGTATGATGGATGCATGTTTGTGACGTATGAAATGAGAATGGAAGTGACGTGAGTCACTTCAAACGTCAGTGACGTTCATCCAATACGCACAGACATGACGTACATCAACCCATGCAGCATGAAAGCAAGCTTGTGAATGCAGCTTTACATGTTAAAAACTCCACTTAAATCATCACTCCACACAATTCGTCTTAAATATTTAGTCCTACCCTAAAAAATGGCTACTCTGGCATATGTTGCAATTATCTTAATGACAACAACTCGCAAATACCCGAGCACTGCAATCATAACGAACAATTGTACATAGCTGGCAATTTCAAAATTTTAATTAATTTAATTAGCGATAAACCAACTTGTGCAAACGAAGTTGGAATTTGTAATTTAAGATTAATTACTACTAATATGCATTCCTCTGCATAGTGAATATTATATAAATGACGAAAAATGTCGTCTGCATTAAAATTAAAATGACAGCACAACTTTAAACTAAATATAGTTAACATATAATTATACTTTCAAATATTTGTTTTGTGAAACGATAATGCAAATGCAACTCGTAATGCAACTGAATTAATGAAGCTAATTTACATGTCATAATTTCAGCCAGTTAATTAGACAGGCAACTTTATTATATTTTGACAAGTGAAACGAACAGAAATATGCGAGTTACAATTTACAAATTTTCCTACTTATTTCACTTCCAAAGTTTTTGTACTCAGTCGATTTCTTACTCTTGGTACGCCATGTTGGAACCACTGAAGCAGTTTATATCATTTTATTTCCACCTAAACTTGACACATTTAAGGAAATAAAATGTATATTTAGACATGCTAGGAGAACAAATGTTGGTAAAACAATAAAACTTGAGCATGTGAAGTGCAAAAATGTTAATTATTCGAAGAATTAACACTCTAGCCACTGAAATTCTTTCGTGAAATGAGGAATTCCGCAACTAAAGCTCTAATGAGCAATGCAAGTTTAGGATAACAGCACTGTCACATGGTGTTGCTGTTTTCCATTGCTCAATTCCTAGTACAGGTCTTCAAAGATTAGGGAAATGGTGCCTGAAGTTCGGTGTAGAAATAACTCCATTGGCTCTGAATACTAATCAGATGCCTCCAATAAACCAATTACAGTACACTCTACATTATCACTGCAAAATTAACATTTCAGTGAAACTTGTGTACGTTTACCATTCACGGTTCCAAAAGAATCTGGCCAACTTTAACAGGTGGTCAACATATTTCAATTGCATAGAAAATGGACACAGGACATGCACTGTACCACTAGTATGTACACACAGGCCACACAGACAATGGCAGGGTTATAGAGCACCAATTTTAGGAAATTTTGGCAGCCAATATGAAGTCAGTGTTGGCCGATGATGTCAGAACATACCCCTATGACCAGGACTGCAAAGAAATTCTTATTCCTTATCTCCCTTATCATAGTGTCAAATGACAGGACAGGGAATTGTCAATAGGGAATTTTAATTTTCCCCATTTCTTTGAAAGTGGTCGACTTTTCAGGTTTAAGGTTGACCATACGGCCCCCTGGTGGCCAAATGCCACTAGCACAAGCGCCCTGGTGGTCTGTGCACATTGGTAATTTTTTCAGGAAAACCAAAAATACAGTCTTACATTTTAATAATAAATTCGAGCATTGTAGTTAAATTGTACTATTTTTGCGGAGCTTCCAAAACTGCATGAAAATATTTTATGAAGTTTCGAAGCTCTGCAAAAATAGTACAATTTTACCACAATGCTCAAATTTATTATTAAAATGTAAGACTGTGTCTGCAACTCATGATGCAGTATTTCTTTTTTAGTTTTCCTGAAAAAAAAAAACTAAAAATGTGCACATACCGTCAGGGCGCTTCTGCTAGTGGTGTTTGGCCACCAGGGGGCCGGATGGTCAACCTTAAACACATTATAAAAAATGTTGTGAACATTCAAGGTACGCAGGTGGTTAGATTAAAGAGCGTCACCCCTATGTAAATCCTGTATATCCTATGGGTCATCTTTGTCAGGTGGTCCACATATGGTGAAGTTCACAAGTTTCATTGTATTTTTGCTTCACATATTACGGATTATGTTTCACAACAGAAGTCATCCAGAGATCATGTTTGCTTTGTAAGAGATGTAATTTACTAGAGAGCATGTGCATAATAAACTGCAACAAAAGTATGCTGAAAGCCCCAAGAATGGAAATGCCCACTGAGGGACTCACTGACTCAGCCACCCATCACATAGCTAGATATGTATGTTTCACCATAATGAGGGATTTCTGTAAGTGAAGCCGACTGAATGAACTTTTGGCTACTAATAATACCTACTCTTGTTACACCAATCACAATGCAAACTCTATTCAACCTCAAATTGGGGAAACCTTTTGGCTGTTGTTACCTATGGTTTTACTTGTGGGCGGAGAACAGATAAAATTTCAAAGATCTTATATTTACTATAGCCTACAGTCAGTTTCTATAGTTAATAATTCTATGAAAACAACGGAAATCTGAATTTGCGAAAAAGAAATCTAAACTTTTTTAAGTGTGGTTCAGCACAAAGTATTGGAACAATGCTGTTTAGAGACAGGTAACCCTATTTTGCCCAAATAGTGCCCTGTCAGGTGGGTTTAGTTCTTCTCCACAGCACAAACCAACACAACTCTAAAGAAATTCAAGACCTTTCAAATCACTGCTTGAGGACTGTTAGCTTCACGTTTCTTTTCGTTCTGAATACAAAATGAGACCAACAAGGGCTAAATAGCCAAAGTTGTGCAAACCATCATTTGATTGGCTGATGTGGTGCCCGGGCCCACAAGCAAAATGTTCAAAGGCTCCTGCAGTATGAAAATTGTTGCTTGCTTGCTCAATAATATATACAAACAAATTCCAAGACACAATACAGAGTCCAAAACTCGCCCAAAATGCCAACTTAAATTCACAAATTCCAACAAATGCCATTTATATGTATAATATGTAGGTAACTTATAAGAAATACGTACAGTCAACCCTCATTAATTCGACACCTGGATAATTTTAATTTATCACAATTTAAAGTACAATCTCCATAGACTTACATCTTTAAAAACTCCGCTTAAATTGTAACGCCGCATAATTCGTCTGAAACGTTTAGTGCAGCCAGCGACGAATTAACGAGGTTTGACTTTAAAACCATAATGGTGATTTTAAACCACAAGTGTATATAGCATGTCCAAAGAAAGAAGACAGAGCAATGTACAAATAGGTGGGCAGGGTCCATCTGAAAATAAGGGTGATGTGCATTTTACACAGAGCAGCTTTCATTACGTCACTGTCATAAGTGCAGCTCTGCAGGCGAGTCAGCAAATTCCTGACCCCTATTTTGCAGTGGACCCAGTCCATCAGTTTGTACTTTGCACTGTCTTCTTTCCTGGGACAGGCAATAGCAGCACTCATTGCTCACAGCAAGAGGAGACTTGCATAACTGTACAAGACAGTTTCCAGAAAATGAGTACAAAGTTACATAATAATTAACCTCCAGCCCCAAAAACAGCAGCTCGTGTCATTACAATATGGTGTTAGCTAAAATATGGCACACATTTACATTTTTGCAACTTTCACACACTCGTCTAATCTAACTACCTAAGTCCAGATTAAGGTGATATTTTTTCCAATACTGAAGACAGTGTTATGACTCTGATAATGATTCGTTTTCCTAAAGTAGGCTTTTATCTTTCAGTCCTACTTCATGTAATCAGCTATAAATAAATCCCTTGCCATTGTCATTGCTCGCATCATTAAAGCGACTTACGTTGACGACCGAATATCTAAGTCAAATGACTGATCATCCTATTGGCACATTGTGCACAGTCTTTCCATGCCATTGCCATCAAGATTATTGCACAGCATCAAAATAGAAGCGATACCCATGATTTTCTCAATTTCCTTACAACACAAAAGTCAGACATAAATGCTGTCTTATGGCACATATAGGTGATTGCCCCTGTTATTTAACCCTTGCCTCAGGTTCGAAAAACTCCTCCAAAATCAAGTAGCGCCTGTCCATTCATTAATCATCTTATTTAATTAAAATATAGTTTATATAAGAGAGAATTTTACCACTGAAAGAATAAAAACTATTGTTGGGCATTTGCCCAAGTGAAATATAATAATAAAGCATGTTTCACCATGCCTGTGTTAATTTATTTCGTTGTTAATGGATATTATCAAGGGATATCCATAAATTATGTCATTAATATTCTGAGATTTTTTGACCTTTCCTTCCACAAATCATAAACCATTCATCAAGTTGTAGCATATCATGCACGAGGTAATTAGAAATTGGATCAAAGTACGTGAGAGTGATATTAAAATTCCGATCACTTAATTTGCTGATAAATAACAAAAGTCTATAGTTTTCAAGTTTAAAGTTCAGCCATTGCTTTTACTGTAAATGTAATTTAGACCATTCCCCAAGAGTAATAGAATTGTATATCATGTTAATCTTATTTGTCTGGAAAATCTTGAATCGCATCTCATGCACGAATATAATTTCCAAATTCAGTTAAATATTTAGCTTCAATACAGAACTCATACATGTTTAAAATTCATTAAAGTATGAGAATGTAAATGGGATTCATTGCATTAAAAGTTGATTTCCAGTTTAATGTTATTTTCTCTTAGACTCAACAAATATGTAATATTTATTGCCCTTACGAGAGTGCTGCACAAAGCTACACTATACTATATAAGATGCGTAATCGCTGCATGCAAATTTAAATCAAAATGAAAAGAAATCTGCTTTTCAAAATTTCAATATTTGAGAACTAAATATGCTGAAAACATTATAAATGTAATTTTTCAACTTTGTATTCTTAAATGCTGAAAATTACATCGGTTGTTACAACTAACTTCCCTTAAAATCAACTTATAGTTTATGATCTATCCTTACAAGTTTACTATACAATACACAGCGATTTAAAACAGCAGATATAATATTTAGCAAATTTAACAGAATTATTTCCTATATAAAAATACTACAATATACGAATGGTCCATAAATTTTCATAAATGATAACACTATTTTAATTCAAGTTAATTGATAAGAAACCAACTCACCAAAGCTTTGAGAAAGGTCCACGTGATGGAGAGAATCAGCGAGTGGTTTCAAATCCCAGTTGATATGTTTAGTATAGCATTCGCAACGATCGAAGATCACTCATTATTTCGTTGTTTTGGAAGAAGTAGGAGGTAGAAAGCATCTTAAAACTGCATCTAGCTCCATAAAAGAGAGGTCCGCGGGAGGTGGTGTGTGAATCGACTGCTGCGATAACCCAGTGCATGCGTAAGAGAGTGTCACACGAAAACCACTGACACACCATCAAGAGCAGCTCTGGGAGCGATTTCGGCGCAGGCGCTCCTCCAACATCTCCACACCGAGTGCAGCGAATGAATGACGTCCATTGGGTACATCACTGGTTTAAAGGCAGGGCTAAAATAGTTCTTTAACTCTACCTTTCACCATGCACACAAGCAGACCCGGCCAGCACCACCACCCTTCTCATCTGATCCGAGTGCGTGCAGGCTCAAGTGAAGAAACACGTCATTTCATTTAATATTAAGTCGTGGACGTCAGAACTTAAGAGGCTTGCTGGCCCAATGCTGGTATATAAATGATCTTTCGGAAATGAAGGCACGACCTTTGAATTAACCAACCTATAGCTACACAACCGATTGCCAATCGATCCAGCTCATGATCTTATTCTGGCAAGGTGATCCCAAATTACCAGGAAAACAACAGCAAAACTCTGTGCAGTGCCATTTACATACAAATCAGACGAGGAAAATAGGTTGACATCATTTCTCGCCCTTCCTTTTTTAAATTCTAATCATTCATTATAAACTTTAATCCGGCCAGTATTCAACACCGGCTTCTATATTTGTAAATTGCCTCCACGGAGCAACTTTAATCCATGCTACGTATATGAAGAGAAATGCTGTACTCCAATGCACTCCTTTATAATGAAGTTATATTTTTAACATGTAAATTGAGCTATTTCAGTAAGCCGCCATTGGCTGTAATAACGATTAAAAATGGCGTCCTTAGTTGGGATCAAGTGGAAAAACTGGGTTTCTACCAATCAGATTGCAGCTTTAACCCAACTAAGGCCTCCATATTGGAAAAAGACGGTGCTACTGAAAAATGTCAATTGTCCTATCCCAGTAAGCACCTCCCACTGCCAATATGGCGGCCAAAGTGAGGAAAATGGCGGCCAAAGTGAGGCAAAAGCTGGAATATGGTTGGCAGAAAACCAGTTTTCTCACATAATGATGTCATCTCGAAAATTGTTTCAGCCAATGGTGGCTTACCTGGGATAAGTCAATTGACCCGGCTTATTTTCTGGGCGGGCCTATATTTTTAGACCACATGTTCGAATCCAGCTTATATTCGAAACCCGGCTAATACTCCGATCAGGCTATTATTCGAGGAAATACAGTAGTTCTATATAAGGCAAAGTCAAGAAGTTATAGCATTTTTCAGGGTAAGAGCATACCATACGCCCCTCCCCTTCTCTTCCAAGGGGCGTATCGCCACCCACTCACCACTCAGCCTCCTCACACCTGACCAATTATGCCTTAGGGCCAAGCAAGGGGAAAAGGAAACCAGTTTGTGACCAGTCAACTTAGGAGATGCTGTGTGGGTGGCAATATGCCCCTTGTGAGGAGGGGGAGGGGCATGCGGGATGCTCTTACCTTGAAAAATACTATAGTTGCTATTTAAAAATATGAGTGCAACTAACTCTTTGACTGTGCTCGTATTTCGGAGCACAGATCTGCCATAATTGGTTTAAAGGAATCCAACTACAGTGTACATAATGTGGAAACGTCCTTATAATTTTTGATAATGTTAATTGCAGTAGATTTTGTGATAATTTCATATTCCGTAGCCTAGTACATTTTTTGATAAAATTGTCCAAGGAGTGACCTTGGAAGAGATTTGCAAGTTGAAAGAATTGCATTGCAATATGTTCACATTAATTAATCATCTGAATGTTGGATTGAGTTAGGTATACATACCCATATACATATAACAAATAGAAGATGTATGAACTCTGGTGTTGTATGAGAAGCAATGTTGCTTGCATATTGCATAAATAAAGGTGATGCCTGTCTTACCTTGAAAAATGTCGAAACTTGTTTCAAACACTCCATCATTGTTCTGAAGTACATGTTCTGTGGAAGAAAAAAGAAGGTTATAAATAATAATATACAAGACTAGTCAAAACTTTCATGTTGCAATGCAATTAGAACCTTTCTTATATATAAAACAAGCAAGTACTGCAACAAAATCTCTGTGGAAATACAGTAAAATGAGTTATTATAGCAGTTCGCCAGCAGCCTGTTGGGTAATTAAGTTAGGAGGTTCACCTGTGCTATCAGACCTCCTATCTGACAGACTTTATTAGGGAAAAAATGGTATAGGAAGTTAGGTATGTTTATGTTAATAGTTTGTCTTAATTTCATAAAAATCGGAGAGGTGAAAAAATACTGTACATGTCATGTCAGTTCACCTTTAACAGTTCTTTCCAGTTTTATACATATCTGTGAAGTAAATTAGATGAAATTCAGTCACTGTCAACCACTCAAAGCATAACATGGTTATAGGTTACCACAATAGCAATATCACACTTCACAATATATGCAAAATAAAGTTCAACTACCAACCTCACATAAACATGTGAAATAATGTCGGCAGTTTAGAAGTAGATTGAACCACAAAACATAAAAATATTAATTAACTTATCTAGGACCAATTCAAAGTTATTTCCTTGGCCAATTCGATTTATTATCACCTTGTATAACATATTGCCTTCGTTACATATGTAACGAAGGCAATTTTATGGCTGCATAAAATATCATCAAGGTTAATGATATGTCTGTACCTTGGGAGATCTGAAATTATGTAGGTCAGGCCTAGGATTTGTGACGTGGTCGACTATAATAAGAGTTCCGGATGACAATTAAGGCTCATCATAGCAGCCTAGTGGACTGGGTCACTTTTGTGTGCAGTAGCTGCGAAGCGTAAAAATATGATTGGGATTGTAGTCGTAATTAGTAGAGTCCTTGGTTTCCATTGCCAGGCCGGATTATATTATGGTTACTTCTCATTTCTTGTAAGAATCTCTATTTCCGATTGTGCATTGCATGCATGCATGCAGCAATAATCAATCTTCTGCATAGCAGGAAAAGTGTAATATGGGCCCCAGCAGTTGTCGTCGACCAATCTATCACGTGAAACTTTCCAGACATGCACATGATGAAAACATTCGGCTTCGCAGCAATGCATCTGCATGCAATTTTGAAACATTGCGCATCAATTCCCACTAGCACATAAATATTACACATATTTATTACACTAACTCGATTATGCCCTATAAAACTGTCACGTATACGTTGGAATGAAAAACAAACTACTATGCAATATTATACATTTACACTTCCATTACAATAATTGTGCAGTGGCCTTTACTAATATATGATGCAATATGCAAAATGTAATTAGGTGTCATGTGATGGTACTGTCTTATGGACCAATTGTATTAACAGGGACTACCTGCCTTTAGGGCCAATTTAGCTATAGGTACTTTAGATTTCCATGAGATCTAGCTTATAAAAAATGCGACTAAGGACCATGATATTTCAAAGGCAAAAATGCTTGAAACCTGTCAAAATGGGACACTTGTTTTTCAAAACCCAATCCAATTCCTGAGGTTATTTACATATAAGAAATTGTGCATTGGTATCACCTCACACTTCGAGTCACACACACAGCTGTCAAATAAAAACAGAGGGTTCGTGTATTTTAGTACACCTACAAATTAAAAACATGTTAGGCAGTGTTGTTTAATATTGGATTTGTTTTTCATGCACCTGCTCTAAGGGACCATCTGCGAGTTTGGACCACTTTTTTCCTTATACCGCCAGTGGTCTTCCTAAGCAGGTTTCATATTTACAAGTATTTAGCACTATTGTGCTCTAAAACTTTCACATTTAAACTGCTCCGAATGGGTGTGCTTCAATAAGAGGTTCACTTCTATTGGAGGGTGCAATTTTATTTGTCAATCGCCTGGAAATCAACAGACATCTCGCCATCGTAGCTAGTCGTTCTCTGCGTACTCCTACTCCTCAAAGAAGTAAACTGTGCACCACAGCAATAACAATAGAAAATTATTATTGAAAACATTTCAACACCCAACAGGCAGGAAAAGGGAAAAAAGGCAGGAAAAGGGCCAATCAAAGGACTAGTGTGCTTCTATTAGAGGGTGCGCTTCAATTATTCGAGGCCTCCAACAGGGCGCATTCTATTAGAGGTGTGCTACAATTACAGATGCGTGTAACTTAGAGGTTTTATGGAACATGCTAAACTACAAAATTGTGAAAGTCTACACTTTCATTACATTTATGCAGGGACATCTAGTATGATGCAATACGCAAAATGTAATTAGGTGTCATGTGACTTGGTACAACATAGGGCTACTGCACTTCCTGTCAATATTATATTTAAAGGGACACTCCACATTCATAAAAATAGTGGCTGAAATGTTGCCAAACTTGCTCAATAGTTGCTCGCTTGTGTTATTTTTGAGGGTTGTAATAGTTTAACGGAGAAAACACGCCGTGAATAGCGGACTATTTCCTGCTGCACAGAGATACAACCGCCGCACATTCGAAGTTTGGTGGAGGAGTAGTCGCAACCGACGGATCAGCCGTTCGTAGTACGCTTCGTTCGTTCGTACAAGGAGCCAAGAGCTGTATACTAACTCGGATTCCATGCTCAAAGGGCCCCACTCCTCACCACTCCTATGCATTATTTTTCCACCTAACTATTCAACTAACTTTGGCAATGGTGAGCAATTCATATACAAGGAAAATTTTGTGATCCATAATCTCACGCGCCCACTAACACAGTGGGAATCGACCAGTACCAGAGAAATTAAGGCAATACATGCATGTTTCGGCCTTCCGGCCTTGTCAGTTGCCTGTTAAAACCCGATGCATTACAT
>JAQIWR010001422.1:0-13885 GCA_034695945.1 Glomeris hexasticha
AAAGCTAAGCATATTTTGAAATGACGGGATGGGAGCTTTCCGTAAGTATTTATTTATTTACGAATTGTCTTGCGTTGTTCTTCAGGCGAGCATTTTAGTTTGACCACAGCCATCGAAATATTCATAATGTTCCACCTTAATACCTCTATCATTAGTTTCCCTTTCACCTTTACGCTCATCCTCTCACACTTTTCTATCACATGCTCTAACGTCTCTTCTTCTTTACCGCAGACCTTACATACCCTTTCTTCCGTCCCTAACCAATAACTCGCTGCTCCCACTTCTGCCCCCGTCCTGTACTTTGCAAGTATTACCTTATCTTTTTCTGACACCTTTCCACTCTGTAAATACTGAGCTCTTCCCTTTCCCTTTTTCAACTCCTTATACCTTGGATTATATCTGGAACTTTGAATCTTCTGCCAATTTATTGTAATTCTTCTCTCCTCTATCCTTCTGTCTATATCCTCCACTATCTCCCATCCCCTCCTTTCTAACTCGAATATTCCCTCCTCTGATATTCCCAACTTCGCTAATTCCTTCCTCCTTACCACTCTCCATCTTAATTCTTTCTGGGCTTCTTCATTCCTCCACTTTGCACAGACATGCATCCATGACCCCCCTTCCTCAGTCCTCAACCTCTTTTCATATTTATAAGCTCTTCTCCATGTCTGTGACCATATCTGTTTCTCATCCACTTCCTCCTGTATTAAGTATCTCGGTACATTCCATTTAACTCCCAACACCCATCTCCAATACTTTGTGATTACTGCCTGCAACTCTATCTGTTCTGCCCATCCCCATATCTCCGCTCCATAAGTCATTATTGATTCTATCAGGGCCCTAAATAATTTCTCCCTTAACTTAAAATCACCTTTCCAATTCCTTTCCCCAAATCCCCACACAACCCCCATTCCAACCCTTGCTTTCTTCTTTAAATACCTAATATGTTCCTCGAACCCATTATTACATTGCATCATTACTCCCAAATATTTATACACTTTCACCACTTCCACCTCCTTGCCTTCCCATAACCACTTCTCTATTTTTGCTCTTTTCCCACCCTTTTTAAAAATCTGCATCTTTGATTTCCCATAGTTTAGCTCCAACCCTTGCCTCTTCAAATACCTACTCAATGCATTTAACATACCTTGCATTTGTTTTGCGTCTTCCGCCACTAGAACCATATCATCTGCATAAGCCAACAGCCACACTTTTATACCTTTTAGTGTAACCCCTCCTTCTTGGTTATTCGCTAAACATTTTTCCAAATCTGCAATAAACAAATTAAACAACAATGGGCTGAGTGGGCACCCTTGTCAGTGTATTGTAGTGGTCAGGGACCGTTACAATTGGGGGCCCGTCCGGGATCTGATAAAAAGGATCCCATGCCAATAGAGAAGCGTTTGTGTTTTTTGAACGATTTTTGTGTTGATTTGTGCGAGCTAAATTGTGTTAATTTTGTAGTGAAGAATTTTGGCGAACTTGTAAAATGTCTTCGAGCGAGGAAAGCTATAGTGAGGACGAGTTTGGACCACCAATCCTTTCTCCGAGTATCGGGAAATTGCAACCGGAGCCAGGAAGGAAACGGAAAATTGCTGAGAAGGACTTGGCTGAAGCCGGGCCTTCAACACCAGCAACTAAAAAGGTTAGATTGACAAATTCTCGTCCACCTAATGTGGATGAGGATGAGGATGTCGACGCTAGTGAAAGGGAAAGAGTAACATGATTGGAGAAAGCAAAAGCCGTTAGAAAAACGGTGCGAGGTACACGTGGCAGTAGGCGAGGTGTGGGGAGAAGCGGTACTCGAGGGAATAGCGGCTGCGGCAAAAGCACGGGAACCCAAACAAAGGATTTGGGCGTTGGCCAGGGTAGGGGTACCCAAAGGGGAAGATCCCAACCTACGTTGACAAATATAACGGAAGGTGAAGAGTTAAATCAAACATTCCATGGGAATTACGGTGAAGACAATGAGAATGAGTTTAGATCAACGGGTCATTCGACCGTTAGGGAAGAGAATACCCCAGCTAGGGAAAACCCTAGCCAAGGTCAAGTGAGTCAGGCGGGAAGTATAGCATACCGTAGTTTGGATCTAAATCGATCCATCCCTACTGAAATTCTGCGAGGGTAATTAAACTTAGACGGCCCAAATGTGGCAACAAATCGTGAAAGCCATTCGCGAAAATAAAGAGGCAGCGGAAAAGGCTAAAGAGAAGTCCCAAACTCGACTTGAAATTAGTGAAGGGAGGGCTGACCAAACGATTAGACTCAACCCAATTGTGAGTAGTGAACCACCAGTTCCAGTTCTAAGTACGGAGGTTAGACCACCAGGGGAAGAAACCCCTTTGAGACAAGCTCAGGGTAATGTGGATAATGTGCGAAGTGGCGTCCCCAGTGAGGTAGGGCGAGGACCAACGATGGGATTCCCATTAGACGGTCCAATTGCCAGTGGTAGCGGACTAGTGAGTGAACAGAGGATTGGACAGCCAATCACTGATGTTACTTCTTGTCCAGGAATTGCGTCCGTGCTAGCGGAGTGTAAAGTGCATTTTGCCCCACCTGGGAGCAAAAGTTTAACCATAAAACATATGGTATTACCCACTCATTTTGGGTCCCCTCCAACAGATTTATTATCATTCCTAAAGAAGTTGGCAGATTATGCGACTGCGGGAGGGTAATCCGAATTAGAGTTTATGACTCAGGTCGTCCCTGGAACATTAACTAGTGCAGCGAGAAAATTTTGGACCTTTGAAAAGGGATTTACCGAATGGGATCAATTCTCCCAAAAATTAGTGAAGACCTTTTTGGCCTTACAGCAAAAGGATTTAATGAAAGCCAAGATGGAAAAAAGATTCCAGGATATAGACGAGCCATTGGTTTCGTATATCCATTCTATTGAGTTATATTTCCGAATTGTAGACCCAAGGTCACGGAAATTATCAAAGTGAATCGGGTTAAGCAGAAGCTTAATAGGAGATTTTTAAAGGTCCTGTTAAGCGCTGCCATTAAGTCCATTGAGGATATGATCAACCAAGCACCTATGTTGGAGACTGCGATGGGAGGATATCAGGAGAAGTATGAGCGTCCCTTAGCCCTAATAAGTTAATGGAATCTGAGTATGGGTGGTTGAGTACAAGTACTAGGGAAGAGTTAGAGGGGGTGAATGTGAATTGGTTGAGAATAGCGGAACACATGAAGTCCGAGGAGGAATTGGAGATGTTTCGAGAATATCGGAGGAGATTTGAGGAGGATCAGGCGGAGTGGAAAGCGAACATTGAAAATGAGAATATGGAAGCAAATGTGATGAGAGCCGAGAGTATGGAGAGTGACCCTAGTAAATTAGAGACCAGTGAAAAAGGGCTGCCTTCTGCTTTTAGGGGCATATGTGGAACATTGTCTGAGGATAAGGCCCCATTATTAAAAATAACATTAAATGGGACTACAGTAGTGGCTTTGATGGATACAGGGGCATCCCACTGTATTATCTCTAAAGAGGTATGTGACAAAATACCCAATGTAGTGTAGTGATTGATCCCTCCACTAAATATGCCATAAGTCAGGTCGCTGGCAAGGCTACGTCCGAGGGAATTGCGAAAATTAAGTTGAGATGGGTGGGTGGCTATAAACTACAAGAATTTATAGTCCTATCGGGTAGTAACATAGGAGTCATTTTGGGTCGAGATTCCTTGAGAGAAGCTGAGATTGTTACTCATGTGAGTAAGGGGATTTGGACATCGGTCCAGAAACCTGGAGTGAAAATCCCATTTGAGCCTCGGTGTTTCCGAGTAGAACTATCCTCTAAGGATTGGGAACTGGTGGTATCCAATTTGGCGTGTCCCGAGTAGAGTAAACCCGAGTTAACCCGGATATTGGTGGGTAATTTGGTTACGTTTAAATTTACCGCGGCTAGTGCGAAGGGAGTGACCACACTATTAATACGGGAACAAGTAGTCCCTATAGACAAAAGTTTCGACCCCTGAATCCACCTAAGATAAAGATTCTGGGACAACTCATTGACGAGTACATAGAAAAGGGGATCATTTAGGGAATCTAAATCCCCTTGGGCTGCGAACCTAGTGATAGTCATCAAGACAGATGGAACTATAAGTTACTGCGTAGATTTTCGAGACATGAGTGCGCAAACAGTGGCAGACCAATACCCCATGCAAAATGTGGAGGATATTTTTATGCATTTAGGGAAAGCAAAATTCTTTACCCTCATTGATTTAGAGAAGGGATTCTTGCAAATTTTGATAAATGAGACAGATTGCGAGAAACAGCCTTTTATACGCATAAGGGGTTGTACGAGTTTAAAGTATTGCCATTCGGGGTTAGGAATGGGCGAAGGCGAAAGCGCGGAATTGCGACCCATATATTTTGCCAGTCGAGGCCTTTCAAAGGCAGAGGTAAACTATAACGTGACGGAGAAGGAATGTTTAGCAGTCTTTTGGGCTATAAACAAGTTCCGAAATTATATCGAGTACACCCATTTTACGGTGGAAACTGACCACCATGCGTTGCAATGGTTAAAAACACTAAAAGAACCAAAGGGGAGATTAGCGCGATGGGCATTGCAGCTGCAGGGAATGGATTACACCGTAAAATTTAGACCGGGTAAGGCTAATCAAGCGGACGATGCGTTGTCGCGAAACCCTATTTGGCAATAGTGTGAACAATGTGCGTTGAATGGCGGTGAAGCTGAATGTGAATGTGTGAAAGTTGTGGGTGTGACGGAAGAGGTGGGTCGATTGGGGATTAGTTCTACGTCATCTGGGAGTGAGCACCCTGGATCTGGCGGGACGTCCACAGACCTACCGACAATTGCTCATAGTGATATTGAGTGTAACTATTCGGCGGAGAGGGTGATTGTTAAAAAAGCAGCTAATCTGACTCCTTCGGAGGGGTATCCTACCCGTGACGAGCTTGCACAAGCGCAACTGGTTGACCCCGAATTAGGACCAGTTAGAAAGTACCTAGAGCAAAACGTTCTCCCTTCTGATCCTAGTGATGCCCAGAGGGTGGTTAAGCTGGCAAGGGAACACTGTATTAATGATAACCTACTCTGCCGTTATGTGGAAGATCGTGTAAAATAAATTCTCGAGGGATAGCGGGGAGAAATTGATGAGGTAGTGAACCCAAGTGACCCTAGGGTAAGCGAGAAGTGCTTAAAGTTGAGAATTGTAGTTCCCAAGCACCTACGATTTTTGGTGATTAGATGGTTTCATGATCCCCCCCCATGGCTGGCCACCTGGGTACGTTTAAGACAAATGCGCGAGTTGCGAGAGACCATTCGTGGCCAGGGATGAAGGACGACGTAACTCGATATTGTAAAGGGTGTGTGGAGTGTCAGAACAAAACCCTCGAACCAATTACCTGTTGGTTTATTAATGAGTGCGCCTATCCTAGGTCCCTGGGAAAGGATTGGGGTGGACTATGTGGGACCCCTTCCTAAGAGTACGCGAGGGAATCTATTCATCTTTGCGGCAGTAGACTATTTTTCAAAATATGTTCCAAAACACGAGTGATGAGTGAAAACCTATACCGTATGTGTTGTAAATTGGGTTTTCCAATTGAAATTCTGAGTGACAATGGTCCTCAGTTTGTGGCCTATATGTATAATGAAATGTGGACATTATTAGGGACTAAGCCGAGACATACAACACCGTATCACCCCCAAGCTAACTATACGGAGAGAGTTAATCGTGTGTTAGTGAATATGTTGACAATCTGTGCGCATAGATACCAGACGAGCTGGGATGTGAGATTACCTGAATTGGAATTCGCGATAAACACTGCTAAAAGCGAAGCCACTGGCTTAGCGCCTTGCGAAATTATGCTTGGTCATATGTTGTGCGATCCTGGCCCCCTCGGCGTGATCAACCGGAGTCTGTGGGGATGCCAACAGACCAAAAGATTGTTTATTTTACTAAATTGTTAAGACAATGGCTTGAGCGTGCAGTTGTTTTTGTGAAAGACAATCTGGTAAAAGCAAAAGATAAGCAGAAAGCTAATTACGATAAGAGACATAGAGCAAGTCCTTTTAAAATTGGTGATTTAGTGTGGAAAGATGTCCACGTATTGTCTGATGCTTCGAAACAATTCGCAGCGAAATTGCATCCATGTAGAGATGGTCCTTTTGAGGTTGTCAAAATGATCTCTGATAACATGGTTATTCTACGAGACATTGACGATGATAGCGAATTTGGTCCCGTAAATGTGGTAAAGTTGACCCCTTATTGTGAGCCGGTATTGGATAATCTGGTTCTACCGGAACCGGTGAAATTACCTGGTGGTCGACCTAAGCGTGGTGTTGATGAGGATAATTTGCATCCTAAGCCTCAACCTAAACCGCAGTAATTCCTTCCAGATACTGGGGTGAATAACCTCCATTCGTACCCTCTTGGCTGGTTGGTTTACTTGGGTTGACGTGTTTTGGTGGTGGTCTTTGTGGTTTTGTGTGTAGTGGCTTTGCGTAATTTTACATTTAGCATTTTCGATTTTAAATTTGGCGCTCTTTTTTGTATGCGTTTACGCTGTTTCGTATTTACGTACGCGAACTTTTTTGCGCGGTCTTTTCTTTTTGTGCGGGACAGTGGGTATAAATACCAGTGTAATTTACGTAATCTAACACGTAACAGCGTGGAAAACAGCGTAATTAGTAGGAGAAACGCGAGAAATAACGAGTACGCGATAATATCTAAAAATTTCAGTTCGCAAAACGTGTAACAGATGGCGCCACCGCCCTGTAAAATATAGAAAATGCACTTTCGTTGCGATAGCGTAATGCGCAAAACACGCAATACCAATAGCGAAATATCACTTAGTAACAAGTTATAATTAGTACAGACTAATTAATATGCGGCAACCTAATATACATGAGACGTGGGAGCGATGTTTGTTTTATATTTTCACAGAATACCAATAAAAACGACATAGCAAAATGAAAACGAGAAGCGCGATCGGTAAACCTAGAACGTGATTGGCTGGGATCAAGCGCTTCGCCCAGACAAATGTTGAAGAAACCAGTCCGAGTTTGGACCCCAAACCTGACGCCACGTGTTGAAAATTTTCGTCAAGGTTTGCAAACGGAAAACGAGATGGCGAGCGGTAGCGGACGCGGAAGAGATTCGAGACATGAAGAACATGCATGGGAGAGAAAACAGGCAGCGATGAGGCGGGGTACCATCTTTGAAAATCGTCCGATGCCGACTCCTCAACCGGGAGACGCGCCACATGTAAAGTGTGGCCATTGTTGGATGGTGAAGGTAGAAACCAACAATGGACTTGCGCGATGCCGAGACCATCGAGGAAGTGACATGCCTGGCACGGAAGAACGTCAAGTGCGAGATAAATTTCATTGGCTCATGACGTCGAGGACCCTTCCTTCACAAGTTCGGGATGGACGAACACTCTACCCGTCCTGCTTCTTGTGTTGGGAGGGCTAAGTGCGATGGACGGATTACCAGTGCGAGGAGCACATGGACAACGTGCCCAGGGCCAAAGAACTGCGATTGAGGAAAGCAATGGAAAAATACGCGAGAGGGGAAATAACGATGACATTCACTTCCCCCCGAGTGAATAGCGACCGTATACGAGAAAGGGAGAGACAACGGGCAATCAAATGTGGGCAACCAATCGTGGACAACCTAGAAGAGGGTGAAGGAGTCTGGGAGGACGAAACTGTGACGGTTCTCCAATTCAGTGGCTCCCGACGAGAGGAAAACCAAGCGAAGGCGAAACCAGTCCAGGATGTCCTGGGGGAACAAAATCCCATCATCCCTTACATGCCTGGAACGGATGTGGATAGTGGTGTCTTCTCCCTGGGAAGAATGGAAGCCGCTGTGGACATTGTGGCAGACATTGTGGCAGACATGATGCGAAGAGGTGCGGAAGAAGAAGCGCGTGTCTCGATCCAAGAGGATAGCGTTGCGGACATGCTCAAACGTGGAATGGAAGTGTCAGATGCGGGAAGTGGTGCCATTCCCAAGTTACAAATGGTCCCCGTTCCAGCGAGGGAGGTGGCACCTGACCTTCCTGTTCAATCGTGTGTGGAAGAAATGACCGAAGACACCACCCAGGATTCATTAGACGTGATTGTGGAAGGCGAGACTACGGATGTATTCGACCCAGTACGAAGTAGACTATTGTCCAAACGCGAGTGGGAGGAGTTGAAGGCTCAACCGTGCTTTAGGGCAAAGTCCAAGGACGAAATCTTGGCGATTCGCAAGAAAAACGCGAAGCGAGAAGTGCGCCGCCAGGCGCATTCGGCCAAGCTTGTGGAAGCAGACACGGGGGCAGCCTCCACAAGTGGTGGGGTGGCCATTGTGATGGCCCCTCCCCCTACGTTACACGGCGAAACCAGAAGAATTTGGTGGTCAGAAGTCAGAGAGAGAGAGGTGGGCACCCAAACTATGGGACCTCAAGCGTTCGCGGACCTGTTGCGGGTGACAGCCTCGAAGCAAGAAGGACTCAGTAAAATAGTGAGAGATGCTAAAGGTGATGCGTGGTTGGATCCAACGTCCCTGGCCAACATCGTAATCCAGGCCTGGGAGGATGCGGCGATTCCGGTTCCGGTCGTCGAGGACCTGAATACGGCAGAAGCATTGACCACAGCGCTTAACAAGTTGTTGTGGAAAAAGATAGACCCAACGCTGGTGTATCCTCCGGAGGAAGGAACCCAAGAGGTGTTGGCTGAGATGCAGGAACTTCTGGACCAACCCGGTCCAGGAGAGAATGGCACCGTGGGAGAACTTGAAGAGCCTGTAGTTCCAAGTCCCGTGAGCGCGGTGAGACGAGGTCGCGGCAGAGGAAGAGGAAGAGGCAGAGGTCGAGGAAGTGAGCCGTAAAGAAGTGAAGGAGAGTATTGGGGGAGTGAACAGCACGTGCCTGGAAAGTGCTTGTGTGATACTTATTTAGAGCCACGTGGCCGTTTTATGTGGTTCCTCTTGCGCATGTCGCACGTGATATTTTGTGATTTTCTCCTCCCTTTATTTTCGCGTTCTTTTAAGAGGGGGGGGAGATCTAACGGCCCGAGTGCCGATTACGTGTATTTTTGCTAGAAGTGAGTTAGAGAATATTAGAGATATGGAAGAGAATTGTGAAAAATATTGGCCGTAATAATTGTGCAAAGTTCCACTGGTTTGAGTTCCAGTGGAAATTTGCATATCGTCCGACAGGATACGGCCAACATTCCTGAAGGGATTAGCGTATTCGCCCTGTCCACCAAAGTGGGCGACACCTGGTGGCCGACGACTGCAAGGGGTATAGCTTTGTATACTGTCAATGTTATAATATGCGTTTTCGCGTTTTAAAAAACATTTACGACGCACTAAATTAACGATTACAGGTTTTTTAGGTGAAATACGGACGCCGAAACTGAATTTGCTTACAATTTTTAGGGAGAAACGACGGAAATTCTCAGAATTGACGTCGAAACGTCGAGATCGCCGTCAAATGCATGGCGTGAATACGGCCGAATACCCCTTGCTCGCCTCCATACAGTCAATGTATTTGGCTCGGATCGCAGTGCCGTCTATAGTCCGTGGCCATAGCGAATAGTTGCGATATCCGTTCGTTCGTGATTGGTACAAAAAGTGGCGTCATAAATCAGGATCATGATTGGATATAGAAATTCAAATCTGTCCAATCATGGTCCTGGTTTCGTTTTGACTCGTGATTACGAGGAAGCGTCCGTATATAAACGTCGTGTAACGGTTTTGGAGGGATCATTATGTGACGAGGTGCGAGCATGAGCAGTTGCTTCGTGTATTGGATCGTCCCTAATGTTCTTTGTCTAGAGTATCGTTTTAGTTTCGCGGAAGGCGAGTTGAAATTGGCATTGATATAGTGGAGTTTGGTTAGCCTGTGAGTTATTCGTATTGCGAATTGGAAATCGTAAAGATTGGTTTGGAAGTGAGGTCCGATTCCGAGCGGACTGGGATTGCGGAGGATGGTTCTGTATTAGTGTTTATATTATTATTGTTCCGTTTGGGGAGTGTTTAATCTTGATTAAATCGTGTTGGTTATGTTATTCGGAGTTGTGTTCTTTCCAGGGTTTCTTTTAGGTCCTTCTTCTTTCTATTATCTGATGTGAAATACACAGTTCCATCTTGGACTAATGTACTTGCGTTGGGGACTCATCACTTCCATTGGCGTATGCAGGAGCGATGTGGGCGCGCATTTCTAGGGCGACGGTGGCGGCCTCATCGGGGAGTGGCAGAAACATAAGGACAAACAAACCAGCGTGCTGGCAATATACGAACGTGTTGCCAACGATTCTGACGTGCTAGCTTGGGCGGCCGGCACTGGTCAGTCAATATTTAATATATATAACAAATCAAATAATAAACGGATGGTTCTTATCAGTAATTTGAATGATAGCCAGAGTTTTATATGCAGTATATTAAATTAATTACAGGGTGCCTTACTGATACTGCAAATCCTCAAAATCCTGGAATTTTTTTACTGTCCCTGAAATATACTAGGATTTTTTATTAATCTTAGAAAATGTATCATTTTTGCCACTTTATATAATTTTGTTTATTGATTTCTGTGTTCCTCTTGTAATTTACTTGGAACAAAATACAAATTAAGAATGAGACTTTTGGAATTCCATTGTTCACTCCACTAATTCATCAGTTTTAAGGGATTAATGTGGTTTGTGATGTAATTATCTTTCACTTTATGTATTTTGTCCTAGAAAAAAAAAATCTTAAGTAAAAATCCTTCAAAATACTGGATATTATATTGGAATTTTGAAATAAAAGTTTAGTATAGACACCCTGAATTAGGTATATATAAAGGCTGAACATATTGTTATTAGCTGGACAAAAATTTACTAAAATGTCTAACTATGCATAATTCTGTAAATTGCCTGCAAAATTGCCTGCAAAATAAAAATGTATGTTGTCGTGCGTATGTTTCCAAAGAACTAGTGATATTTTTTCTGTTAATATACATAGTGCAATCGCGATGTTATATATCAGGGTCCATACTGATTTCTCAGGGTGTCTACTGAAAATGTTTGACACATTTTCAATACTGTTCCAGTATTTTCATGACCATTTATACAAAAAATCATGACATTACAACATTCAAAGGTACAACAATTTACCGAACAAATTTCAAAATCATTTTAAAAACTGTAGTTAATATTTATTATTTAAAACATTGTGCATTTCACACAAAATTAGTATTAAAATCATTTTTTGCTATTCTGTCAAAGTAAATTTGTAAAGTTTTCTAACTGCCTATGATTTTCAGCAATATTCCTGTTTATGTGACAGGTTTATGTGACACTATAAGTACATTTTCACTGTTCTAAAACATGTAAATTTTATTTAAAAAAAATTAATGACTTATCAGGATTTTCAGAAATTTCATGACACTTGCTGGGAAACGGTTAAATGTGATATTTTTCACATGTGGTAGATGAGAATAGCGAGAATCGCTATTGCAAACGCCATGATTGTAATGAGCCACTGTCCTTATAGTTGGCTAACTCGCCGCCTGACGCCTTGAACGCTGCAAGCGTTCCGTGGCCGCCTAGCGACGAGTCCCCAACGCAAGTATATTAGTCCAAGGTTCCATAAGCGCCGTGTATTGTAGTCGGTCAGGGACCGTTACAATCAAAACTGTATAAGTGTAATATGTCACATAAGCCAAAACGATATTGACTTAAATAGTTTATAATCTGAGTACCTATTATTTGTTTCGAGCAACAGCGTAGTCGTCTTCAGATATTCCAACGCACGGGTGATTAAGAGCCACAAATTCAATACTTACTAAAAGTTTTGCAGTGAAACTAGTTCTCATGTCTACAACTTTAATTCCATTCTACATTTACAGACGATGATGCGCATAATCATACATCTATAGATGTCAGTTAATTCAAATTAGATTATATTGGTGTGGTGCACTAAGCAACTATTTTTTTTGTTACACAAAGGTTCTATACTCACATTATCTGTCTTTTAAATTGGCACTATTTCGCCCATATATTATTGAAATCGGACAGTGTCCAAGAAAGAATATTAAAGACACTACGCATACGTTTCGGCCTTAATGGCCTCGTCAGTTGTCGTTGTACCAAAAAAAGTCAAGTAATTCAGCAAGTTTGTAGTGCAAGTACATACATTTTCTGGAATAATATTCAAGGTCATGTTGTCTGTACTAATGATACAAAATTATATGCCCTTGACCTATATTTCAAGGTCATATGTATTCAAACTTTTCAACCATTGGAGATAGGGCTAAATTCCCAATTAGGCTTGTTAAGACAGCATCTGAATTACTTAATCAATTTATTTTAAGAACGTTTCGTGCGTTTATAATGTGTAGAGAAACTTTCTAAATGTGGGGCTGAGAACCTTGATTATCCAAAGTTAATGGGAAAGGGCAGCATAATAGCTAGGAAAACCGAATTTTCAGATAATCTAGACATTCATATAATATTAATGTACAGTATTAGACATACTGTAATAATGCAAATCAACTTTTAACATGACTCGCATACAATTTTAAAATGATAGATATGCTGATTACAGTATGAAATTTAAGCCTAAAAATCCCAATTAATTATTGAATTTGGATAGATTAGTTTGACATTCCACTCACAATTCAAGGAAAGTCTATTGCAAATGTCAAGTGACTTAAATATTTACCAACCAAATCGAACATTGTTGAAAAATTCATTTGCAATTAATATTTACAAAATAATTGCTAATCATTAGCGTTTTGGACAATACGCTGTCATTTTCAGCAATCAAGTTCTGCGTACGCATTTGAAAATCCACTCTATTGTGTAGTAACCATCCAGACAGAATATTATGTGTATGTCCCAACTAGAAATTAAAATTTAATGTTGCAAATGAGGCATTACACGTGTACTTGAGATTAATACACGTAATATACGTATTAGGGTTGTACTCATTTTTAAGAAAAATTGCAGCAGTGGCCGGGTTTTGAACCCACGCCTCCAAAGAAACTGGTGCCTAAAACCAGCGCCATAGCCCTCTCGGCCATACTGCCTGCATGCTGCCATGTTGTCATTTTTACTGATGTATACCGCGTGGCTATAAAGTCAGGTCATTTTTAAATCAACCATTAAATGGCATACAGGACAGGAATTTTTAATAGGGGAGCATATAGGAAAGTAGGTATAGGCAATCCAAAAATCTCACATCCGGTGACCTCGAAAGTGACCTTCACGGGTTTACAGTTACTATCCCGGAAACCGTTCAACTTACAGGAGTAGTGCAAATTAGAAAATTGAAGCGCATGTTTGTTGTAGTAGAAGGCAAGATGAAGCAGGTTTAATTTGACAAATGTTTCCATTATTCTTTATTACATTGAAATATCACATGTAATTCCACCTGTATGGTTGTGATTTGCATAAGCTATTCAGCAATGCTAGTTCACCAGATTAGATCTCTTTAATACCTATTCGTATGTGTTCATTGTTTAATTGGGCATACTCTAGCGTCAATTGTGTTTGGTGAAAATTGGATTGGACGGGGTGGTTCTTGTCCCAGGCTACTGCGATCGCCAGAACTTACTCTTTTGGATGTTTCCTTGTGGGGACACATAAAAGATGTGGGGTACAGAACTACACCAACGACATTGCGTGATTTGCAATAGCGCGTTACGGTAGCATGTGCCAATATTTTGCCAGCAACATAACTGGCAGTACATCAAAGCACTGTACATCGCGTGCTCAACTTTGTTTGGCAGCAGATGCAATGCATTTCGAATAACTGCAGTAGAATTTGCATGACAAATAATTTATACTGTGTACCATGCCCAATTAGTAGTACAGTCAAACCTGTTAAATCGACCACTTTGTATATTGACCAAACTGTCAAATAGACCGTTTTTCTAAACATTTGAC
>JAQIWR010001423.1:0-13884 GCA_034695945.1 Glomeris hexasticha
CGCTTCCTCCAGGACCTAGAGATGACGTATTTAACACGTGATTGTGTTAACCAATCAGGTGATGCACATATCTTCTCTCTTGCTAAAGACCAAGAGTGCCGTGTCCTGGTCAGTGTAATGTGTCCTTGATTGTGTGGAGCTAATAAAAAATGCAACACAAAGATCACTAAACAAACATAGCAACACGATGTAAGCATGGGGTTGGACACCTTCCCATGTGCAGTTTGGCGACTTTCAAACGTACCATCATGATGTTCGAAAATCTAACTGCTATTATGCAAGATAGAAGGGTAATGTAAGCTACAAAAATGAACGTGATATCCAGAGCATTCCGAATCTGCAAACAAACTAAAAATCGGCGGAACCGTTCACATTTTATTGGCTTCCGAAAATGTGCGATTTGCCTAGTTGTCAGCTGCCCAGCAATACTTATGAGACATTGCTGGGAAAACAACAGTTTGGCTGCTGCTGCTGTTCATGGAATACCATAGTAGTGCCCACTGAAGGAAATCACAATGAAATGCATGAACAACATGCATGGTAAAGGTCATGCTCTAGCACTGCATTACATAAAGTACACAACCACAAGTTGCACATTACATTTCAATAGCATAAGGAAATGTTGATCAACCAGTTTTGTACAGACTGCACTGTGGTCAGGGTGGAAAGGTCCTATTACTTCTTAATGAAGGCTGGATTATGCATTCGGCAATTGTTGCATGCATATTTTAGGATGCAGTCCTGCAGCTGCCGCTAAGTACAGACACCGTTTCCCACAACATCCACCTCCATGCAACCAGACAACTGATCACTCGCATTAATGCATGCCATGCATTTGATTGCGCATTTCCTTCAGTGGTCACAACGGTATTCCATGAACAGCAGCAGCAGCCTAACGGTTGTTTTCCCAGCAATGTCTCATAAGTATTGCTGGGCACCTGATAACTAGGGAAATCGCACATTTTCGAACGCCAATAATATCCGAATGGTTTTGCCGATTTTAAGTATGTTTGCAGATTCGGAATGCTCTGAATATGACGTTCATTTTTGTAACTGACATTACCCTTCTATCTTGCATAATAACACAGTTAGATTTTCGAACATCATGATGGTACGTAAGAAAGTCACCAAACTGTACATGGGCAGGTGTCCCCCTATGCTTACATCGTGTTGCTGTTTGTTTCGTGATCTTTGTGTTGCATTTTCGAGATATTAGCACTGCACAATCCGACTGACTCACCCTGTATATTAACATTTTCTACTGAGTTCCACAGCTTTTGCTTCAACATTTGTTTTCTTCCTGGTAGGGGTATGTTTATCTTAAACGTTTAGCACTGACACTGGTTAAGTCTATGGGAGTTGGTGCTCATGTATATGTTCATGTAGATGTGCATGTATATGGGGTGTAGGATAATTAACGTTGTGCGGCAACGAGGCGGTGATGATTAATTGACGTTGTACACATCCAACATTGAGGAATCTAGATTCTTCACGCTTCAAATGGTCAACAATTAGCGGTTGGGTTGGTTGTAGCCGTCTTCCGGAAACACACAACGTCTCTTTCCGTCTTCCTATATATGCATATGTATATTGCCCATCTAATTTCGTTGATATGTCCATATATGCTCATCTCCCGAGATAAGCCCTCTAAGACTGCAGGCAAACTGCCAATGGCAGCCGCACGAAAAACAGTGGCGCTCGAATCGCTCAACTTGAACATACCCAAAGTTCCTGGTACATTTTTATAATGAAAAGCTGGAAAATTGCGTAGTAAAAATGGCATGCAGGGCAATAATCCTTAGCACGCTGTTGCCCGCCATCCCCATTCCCCTCCCCCCGAATCATAATAACCATTAATTATGCAAAACCTATAAAGCCCAAGCGCCGATGGTGAAATTGTTGGTGGAAAGCATGTCACAAAAGTATTACAGGTAGAAATGGCCGCTTTTCATGCATCCAATAGGCCAAACAATAAAGCTTGCCATGACAATGCGAACAAAGAAGATTCGGCTCGTGTCTGTGTAACCTATTGTTAAACAGATGTGGTGCCTTTTTAAATTTTAAAGGTACACCAAAAGCGAGTATAAATTGAAAAGTTAACATGGAATTTTTTAGGTGCAAGTATGTGTGTGTGTGTGTGATTACTTACAGATCGATAGGCAAATCCCAGACAGGGAATTCTGCTCACGGTGTTGCCGCTTTGTATGTTGTCTGCAATGCTCAGTAATTGATCTCAAAGTTTACAAGGATCGGGAACCAAATAAAGCCGCCACGACAAAATACCTATATGTCCTTTCATGTTGTATGCATTCATGAATACATTCTTTGTTCTCCACATGCTTGGCATGCAATGTCAATATAAGTGGGGGAATAATATTTTGTACTTCATCCACATTATACATATGTATAGTATCACATATTTTTCAACCTGAATAAGCAAAATATTGTTTTATGAACTATATATAGGCCTACTCTTAACACTTAGTTTAGAAAGTTACACTGAAAGACTAATATCAGCTTCCTATATGACATCACACTGTATAATAACGAATTCATCCTTAAAGTTCGGTAAACATTGTGTGTAATGTTTGCACAATCTGGAAATATAAATTAAAAACCAAAGTTGAATGTTGGTTTTCCAAGCTTGATATGACATTTTTCAGTTGAGTAATTAAATTCCTTAATTTGTTTAATGAAAAAATTCCTGAACATTTTTCTGAATAACGTATTACACATGTTTAACAAATACAAGTGTATATTACACATTTCAGAATTGCTAAATTCAATATGTAACACGCCCTTCCCCTGGTCGTAAAATCATAATATAAAATATTTTTTCATATACTCCCTGCCGATTGATTAACTTCAGCTAAGAATGTCTTTTATCGATCGATTTTAGGCTCAAAATTTCAACCGTATTTAATGTATTATTGATGTTATCATTATACTTCTTTAAAAATGTGTCATTATTTTGAAATAATTAACTGTTTCTTTATTCATCGCATTTATAATTGTTTTCATATTTCCACAGGGAAACATTTTTTTTGAACAACATAGTCTGTAAACTGAATTGCGAATATTCATGATGTTTTATATCCCAGTCTCCAATTTGAAACTTTTGATTTGTTGTTCAAGATTTCAGTAATTAATTCCACTTGGGAAATACTTCCAAATAGCACTTGTATATGTTACTTCGGTGAACATGCAGCACAACTTGCGATAAATATAAAGTTTGAATATATTTCTTTGTCAGATGTCTCCAGCTATTGTATGACACGTCATACGTTTCACTAGTTCTTTTGCCATTTTGAGTTATATATATATATATATGGCATCTATTGAATGTCTGACAAGAAAAAAATGGACCACGCCCACAGATCAGTAGTAAACACGTGACAGATCAAGATGATGAAGACCATCTGAATTTATTAATAAATATTGTGCCAGATGCAAATGCACACTGACTGTCCTCTGGCACAAAATAACATCAAAAAGTCATCAATCAAAAGTTTCATATGCAATGCCTCATTAGTTTGTGTCACCCTTGCATAATTAGTGCAACTAGCTGATTACTGTCTTGGGGCTTTTCTTATATGCTATCCACCAAGAAACTCCATTAGACGTCGATTAAGCACCGTACTCAAGCTATACCTTCTATGATGAGGATAATAAACATATTCCTCCAGAGAGCCCCCGTGTAACGGCCCTTGCAATTAGCCTCGCATCTGCTATAAAGGCCATACAAAAAATGCTGCTCTTTAATCCATGACAAGCGCACCTGCAGCCAAAAGCCTCTTATGTCGAACCCAAGGATACATCACTATCCAATAGGCTCACTCCAATAGACATCTAATACTGAAAGGGTGTTAGACCAATTTGGCGAACAGATACTATGTTTCTTTTATATAGACCTTGCCGTATGGAGAGCTTTAAACCCTCGATTTAACAGCCAAAGTAGACCCGTGTGTTTTCCTAGTGTTCTAGATAAATACATATAATGGAATACGACATGCACAAATGCTAAATGGCAATGTAAATGACAAGAAAACTAGAGTATGCTAGCAGACAATAGTCCCCAATGGATCTGCATGATGGGCCAAAATGCAGCGGTGCATTTGGCCCAAAGGCCCTTTTAACCCAAAATGCATAGTCGTGCAAGATGTGACGTATGGCTGCAATTTTGCAGATTGAGATTTAGTGTGCAGCATATATACAGATATCTTGAATTCTTATTATTTATGTACTTAAGTTAGCTTCAGTAAAAAAACAAAATGAAATGCCGTATGTGAACGAATTTGAAATCAACTTTCAATTTTTTTGCGAATAACTATAAGGGCATACATATAAAGAAAGTGCTCCAGTTCAATATATGCATAAAGCTTACAGTGTGTACTAGTCTTGCAGCTCCATCTATACACAAGCTGAGAAAAACCTCATTCTATAGTAATGACAAAGAGAAGCCATACTGTTTGCATAATGGTAGTATTCCCACCCGGAAAGTGCGAAGTAGAAAACCTTTTCAAGCAATTTGTGGGAAATATGGGAGCAATATTTTCTTTACTCTCTTGTGAATCCCATTATATTTTTTCTGAGCTATTGGATAATAGCATATTAAAGTAACTTCATTTGCTTTTGAGTAACAAATTTGTAAATACTCGAATTAAATTTAGGGTTCCTGCAATATAGAGCAGTGTAGCTATACACAAATTTTCCAACTTGCATATATCTGTTGTATGGAGGTCTGTTACATATACATGTACAGTACAGTGTTTACTATTCAAAATGGACGCCTCTTGAATTTCATGATTTCATCAGAAAATCCAAGATTGAAATTTTGGTTTTCTCTAGAGAAATTTATAAATATTTCGTTTTGTGCAGATCACGTTTTTACCACATGACTAGGGGCATACAAAAATCAGCTAACAGGATCAGGGAGGAGGAAGGGTTATCCGAAATAGGCAACATTCATTCTGTAGGACACGTGGATCTAATTAGCAATGCTGTTGTCTACTCCTACATTTTTGTATTACAGATACACTACCTACGTATATATCACTTTAAATTGATTCTTTTCATCAGATGTCTTTTTTATAACGTGTCATAACTTTGCAGTAATTTATTATATGTAATATCTGTGTATCCACCTGCATTATTGGTTGAAGTAATGAATTGCATATTAAAACCACCATGCAGACACAAAGAAGCAACCCACAATTATTGAGCCACTAATCGTATTTTATATATTTGAGTTTTATTTAATTTTCTCATCTGCTCCTTTGGGTTTCCACTGTATTTCCAGCTGTTCAAACAACTGCGATCAAATCGTCTGACCAAACAAACGGTATCCAGAATTGTAAGTACCTTTCAAAGAATCTCCAAGCAATTCGCAATCTCCATTATTTGAATAACCCACATTCATTTATCTACTGGGCAAGTTTGGTTCCATGGGAATAATATGGTTAGGGTTGAGGTACCACATCTGCGGATTTGATGTAACAGCAAGTCAGATGTGCTCTTTGCAAAGCATATAATGCCGATGACCTTATATTGTGTCTTTAAAGTCGCATAAACTAACTCATATAATTTACTTTTCCTTTGGCTCCATTTAATATATTTATGAGCGACCAATAAATTATTTCAATATTTGCCGTTTTGTCAAAATCAGTGTGACTTCATTTATGAACAGCCCCAACAGACTGAGCAATTATGACATGATATTTCCACCGTTTTGTCAAACTTCCTGCTCTATCACTTTTTTGCTATACAATACAATTCATATTCTCTGCCTTACATTTTTTGCATTCATCTGGATGAATTATGCTCTAGGTTATAGGCTACAGTGGATCCTTACCCGTTTAGCCTATTGAAATTTGTCATTGCAGGATGCAGGAGTGCATCTATTATGGAGTGCATAAAGAGGGGCAGGTGGGCAAGAATGATAGGGCCGTTTTTCCACCTGCCATTACGTTTAATGGGCGAATTATTGGCGTTCAAAGTGGAATCGGTGAGTAACTTGTTACTTGTGCTACAGGACAAGATCAATGTTATCAAGCTGCTCCGCTTCACCGAGAGGCAAGCCAAGAAAAGCAGAGCAAAAACTGTCTGAAATAAGCAAGGAAGCGAGTTGGGCATGGTGGGAGGGGGGGAGGGGTGTGGAGTATAGGAACAAAAAAAAAGGACAACAGCAGAATCGGAAGGAGATGAGAGTCACCGACAAACCGATCGATGCAAGCATATTGCGTAACCACTATAGCCCTGCTAGGAAAAAGGGAAAGAGAGAGCGACCCAATAACGGCACAAAACGCCTACATACAAGCCCCAATCATAGGAGCAAAAATATAGACGTTGCATTATTCAAACTGGTGGCGAGAAGAAATTTGCCTTCACCGCACGAACCGCTCTCCTATACGTACTACTACTGCTGCTGCTAGACAATGCCTGCTCAACATACACATACACAGCATCCAATTTTCACTAACACCGCTTGCTATATAGTGATTTATTAAATTACGCCACCCTTTTCTTTCGAGAATATTACACCAGCTTCCCAAATCGGACTCCGGGGGACCGGATCAAGAGAAATTTCTCTATTTGAGCAATATAGCAGCTATATAGCTTTTAGAGCCGAGAAAAACATGAACTACTTTCTGCACCCTTGTATAAGGATGTTTCCTGCTAGTTTCCGCTATCGCTCGGCAGGGGGCGATGCATGCAGCCGCCCGCCGATATTACAGAAACTACCATGAATTAGAATGGAATTTCATGTTATTGACAGTCATCTCCTTCAATATCTTTCTTTTCCAACAGAGAGCTTCTAAAAGTCAGCTACCAGATAAGTGGAATGCAATATTACATGCTTCTCTTTCAAGTTTCAAGGTAAAGTGCAAATTGAAAATTTGTCAACAGCGAAGATTCCGAGTACTTTCTGTGTATACGTAAGACCAAGTATAAAACAATTAAGACATCCAAATGCTATACAGCGTGATTCAAAACTCTCTGGACAACATGGAAAGGGAGGTAGGGGGCACTGAAACAAACAATTTAAGTTATGTGAATGCATATCCTTAAGTGTCACCCTGGGGTCCTAGGGGGCAGTGAAATGAGAACATGTGAACAAAATGCTTATTACACAGAACACACTTAAAACATCACTGTCGAAATAAGTGTTCAAAGTTTTGACCACCAGCATCAATGCATGCTTGACAGCGCTGAAGCATTGATGTCCGAACATGTGACACAGCAACAAAGATTCGTGCAATGATGTCCTCTTGGGAGTCCACTGGAGTACCATATACGAGGTCTTACATGTAACCCAACATGAAGAAATCAAGACTACTTAAATCAGGCGATTGTGGTGGCCAAAGGATGGGCCAACCATGGCCTATCCAACAGTCCCTAAACGTGGCGTTCAGATGGTCACGCACGGTAATGGCGTAGTGTGCTGGCGCCCCATCATGTTGAAGCCACATCTTCTGCCAAACACCCAGGGGGACATCTTCCAGCAGCTGTGGTAACGTTTGCTGCAGAAAGGTCACATAAGTATGCCCATCGAGTCGTGGTGGCAGGAGGTATGGCCCGATCAAGTTGTTCACAATCCCACCCCATACATTCACAGAGAAATGTTGTTGGTAGGCATGTGCTCGCATAGCGTGTGAATTTTTTGGTGCCCAAACATGACAATTGTGCGTATTGAGCACTCTGTGTGAACGTGGCTTCATCTGTGAAGAGCACATGAGCTCCAAAGTCAAGCTGTGTTGCACATTTCTGCAGTTGCACAAAGCCAGCCCACCTGGGCCAAGGTCCACAGTGTAAGTCTGTGAACATCGTGTTCGCACTGTCCTCATTTCAGTGCCCTCTAGGATCCTAGGATGACACCTGAGAACATGCATTGACATGACTTAAATTGTTTGTTTTAGTACCACATACCTCCTTTTCCATTTTGCCCTGAGAGTTTTGACTCACACTGTATAGTAACATTATACGGCTACCTTATAAAACTATCAGTTTATTTCAATGTTAGAAGACTTGGTTTATGTCAAAACATTTCCTAATGTAACTATAAGCCTGCAGTGTGTCCATAAAATCCTTTTCCCTTGTTATGCAGTGAAACGCAACCAATGAGTTTAGATTACATACAAATTGAAAAGCGGATATATTGCTTTTGCTCAACTGCATAACAGAGGAATCAGACTTTATGCACACCCTGTATTTTTCTTGGGCAATTAGTTTCTTGACCGAAGCCCAAAAAGGCAAAGTAGGTATTACACAAAAGAGCCTCGGTTCAAAAGCATGCTTCACATTGGAGGAGCTTTCAAAGAAACGAAAGTTTGGTAATAAGAATAATACCAGACTAGAGAAAGCAACTTCCAACTTCAAAGGTATCGATCCAAAACTGAACAGATTCGAAACGACCATCTCTTCCTTCAAGAGAATTTCCTTCCCATCTTACTCCTTGCATGTTTCCGCTATGCGCATAGCGACAGCAAAGAAGAAAAAGATAAAAGTAGAGGGTCAACACCCGAGAATTGAAGGACCAATCAGAAATCCATCCTCACATTTCAAGTAGAACATGCTGCTTCCAACATTGATTTCGTGCAAGGATCATTCAAACCGATATGTCCTTGTTGCCGCGCTGCGACAAACTGACCGCAAACCAACTAGGGTCAGAAAATTTCAATTTTGCTTCCAAACACCAAGAATCGGCCAAACAATGTTCTTTCAAACTACCAAGAACTGGTCAAACAATGTTCTTTACTTCTCAACCCACCCACATTTTCCCCATCCACTTGGAGCAAACAACATGGCTACGCACTTGCTTATGTCATCGGTGAGAAAAAGTGTAACACCTCATTATACGAGCAACAAGCATCTTTGCTTTTCACACTTGAACACGTTCCCCATTCGCATGCAAAGCAAACCACTCGAGGCATATTAAAAAGATGACAGCTTCATTTGTAGGTAGACGCCATTTTGGGAAACACGCACCTGGCAAATATTCACAATTTGAATAAATTCCCTCCTAACGCGACACTGTGCCATGGCTGAATATCAAAAACAACAATAACAGAATCAAATAATTGTATTTATTGCACAGGGAATCGGTAGAGAAATAATATACGCTGCGAGAATACAAATAGCTATTCTGCATGAAAGAAATGGCTCACATATCACATCCAATGCACGCGTATAACTTTAATGTCCTTTGTCTGAACTCGTTTCATCATATTAGAGATATGCAAAAAAAAACGGAATTTATTAATTTAAGAGTATACAAACATTCTTCTCCACATTAAGACGTGGCAAATTAGCACATGTATTAACAGAGACGAAAATAACTCAGCACTAAAACATGATACAAATATTTTAATTGCATCTGTACAGTTGTACGCCTATTCAGCTGTAAAGCAAGCTTATGAAAATGTTTAAATTTGCTTATTTAAAACTTATACATTCTCTCCAGTGATGTGATGTTACACATTTGAGCGACATGCTAAGTAAGGTCGACCATAAATCAGGCCCAAATAGTCTCAGATAACGTATCTGCATGACAATGATGCCACAAGAGCACACAAGAGTAAAGAATAATCAATGATTGCCTCGTTGACATCATGTGCATTAGCAAATTAACTGTTCTGCATAAACTTCGCTCCTCACAGCACTAAATGTTCTCCGAGGGTTCCGATGTGGACATTTTGATGGCCATTTCCCAATCGTTAATTTGCTCCTTTTGCAAACTATATGATATATAGAATACCAGATTTGACCCCCAATCACAGGTTCAAATAGTTTTCAATTGCTGCAGAGAATAGACACATCAAAGTGCATCCCACAGTGCACAACTGATCGATTACTTTTTCCCACTGCAGACCATTAGTGGGCCATCTTCCCATCTAACAGCTGAATTTCCTTCCACTTGGGCTTTTTGTGTAGATCATGTCATTTCCATGGCATGCACTTCTATATCCATAAAAGTGTTGCTGTTTTACGTTCATCGCCCTTTCTTAAATGGTCATGCCATGTATTTTTTTGAATAATCAGTATCATCTGCACTTTCTCGCTCAGAATTTACTGTGCCAAAGAATATTTTAAATGAAATATCTTAATGTTAAACCCCCTTAGGAATCAATTTTTCAAATTACAAACTTTCATTAATTTGTCAAGCCAATTTAAAATTATTTTCAATTTCACTCTCAAGCTTTGAGCTATCCATTTGCAATATCTAAAAATAAGATTGCAACAGTTTTTAAAATGCATTTATGTTCCCATAAGCTCATAAGATTTACTTTTATTGCGTGTACATATTGCTTGATATTGCTATGCTTATTTTCTTTTTCTAAGCTTAATACAATTTAAAAATAAATTGAGTGCGCACCTGGCAAAATTCCCTGAATTTCCAGACGATTGCAAATCTAACATGTATAACTTAGATGTTGCATTACCAGATCGATGGTTGCATTTAATTTCCTGTCTATTGTGTAACTATACGTTACGTTACCCTAAAAATTACCATTTCACAAAATGTTGTTATGAAAATATTGATTTCCAAGTTAAAAAGTGCACACACAACAAAGGGTGTCAACACCTTGTGATTGAGCAGGGTCAACTGCGTCATATATTTTTCAGCTTATAACAAGTATAAACTGTCAATTCTACACATACACGATTCACCTTCAGCTCTCCTTTTGACGTATCCAGGCCACGTGTCGAAAAGGTGATAACTCTGCATGTTGTCAAAGTCTGAGCACTCCTCAAATTGGAAGCACTTTCACAAATAAGACGTCAGACGTCAATATTCAAACCGTTTTTTACCCCCAAAAAACATGTCAAGAAAAGTAACAGTTGGTACACGTTAGGAAAAAAGCTCCACCACTCACAATTTCAAAGCTGTAGCATATTGCGAGGCAAGACAAGAATTTGTATGGGAAGGACGACGACCACGTGATCACCCAAGAGACCATATTGTACGACATCGTTTCAAGGTAGTTTCAATGTCTGTCACGCGATTGTCCGCGCTGGGTCAGCAATTTAGTTGTGATTGAGTGCCATCACGTCCTATACAAATACTGCAGGTGTACCGCACATAAATGCTTATTCACTTAAATATATCACACTACTGAGGCAGACGAATACGGATTACGATCTGTGCACGCTATACATCCTCCTCTGTTGCTCATTTATAATGCAAACTCAACGATAAAAGATCTCCGAATATCAGACATACAGGTAAAGCTGAAAATCCTGATGCATGCCAAGCAGTATAGGAGGTGTGCATGCAAAAAAGGATGGGTAGGTGGTATAGGGGAAGTACTTCTACGCTGTACATAATAGTGTATTAAAAACACGAATCGATGAGTTGAGTGGGGAAGAAAGTGGGATGGAAAGATGGAGAGATGGGGATGAAGCAATGGCAGGGATGGCAACCGTCCGTTGCATTTCACGCTCTACACCCAAGGCAAAAACGAGTCTAGCCAAGCGAAAAACGAGGCTTGGGCGTATAAAAATCCTCTGCCAACCACCAACGACGTCATCGCAAACGAAAACGAAAAGGCAAAAGGGAAAATTTGCGCTCGTAAATGCGCAAGAGTATGGCGATAAATCGCCGCAGCTTCCGACCTTCTTCTGCCTTAACAGCACTTAACCCCTTCGCCTTAGCTTAATGAGGCTACCAGCGAATTAGTGTTCACGCATGCGCCAAACACCAGCCACTTCAAATTTCCCTTTCACTAACATTTTCCCACCAACATTCTCCTAAAAAGGTAAAAAGTCAAAAGATCTCGCAATCCGGATCATGTCTTTTTGTGTGTCTATCCTCCTGCGGCTTTCTCTCTCGCTCGATCCTAAACCCTTCTAAGGACCCAAGCTCCAATCCGAGAGCGCAACATAGGACGAAATGGTGGGGGTTAATATAAACTAACAATATTACATATTGAACATACAAGAGATACAGTTTTCAGTCGATGTGAGATGAGAAAGCTGTGATCATGCCTTCCAGGTGAGTAGCAGAGTATAAATATAGGAATGAAACAATAAAAAGTTAAGAGAAAATTGCTTTGGGACAAGTTCAATGCAACATTTTCCCCCATGAGTACTCTAAAATTAGGTTATATAGGAATGAAAAAGCAACGAGTTTCATAAACAAATATTTCATGTCTGACAGTTGCACCGGTTGCACCGAGATCACAGTTGGTTCGGAGCTCGTGATTCAAGATCCATCAACTCGTTTGCTCATCGAATTGATTTTTTTTTAAGTTCAGACGTGGTTTTAAAACGGTTGCTATTTCTGTATTTCATTTCGTAAAACCTTGCCTAAATTGTGACAAACCAGTTTGCACACGCTGTTAAGCAATAAATCCTGCAAAATCGTCTACAAAAGTAAATATAAACAGACATTGGAATGCAACGGTTTTAAAATCAATCAAACTGTTGCCCTTAAAATTTGCTCCAAGTTCCCTTTTACATTGTAATCTTCCTGAAATTGTGGAATTTATGATGTAACACGGCCACAACTTCCGGTTGGAGCAAACGAAAAAGATGCAATCTTCACTTGTGAATCATAAATAATTTATTTATAATAATTCCACAAGTGCAAATAAATAGTAGTTTTAACACAATGATCAAAAGAAAAAATTTCTTGAATCTGTGACAGATGGGCCTTATCACACGGAAAAATAGGTAGGTACACATTTGGATTAATGTTTGTTCTTTTCTTTTCTTTTTTTTTGCTCCAGAAACAGCATGAATTACATTACATTGAGACTTCTAGAAAAGAAATGTGTGTGTACACTGAGAAGAAAACCGAACAGAATACAACTTGTAAACCACTAATTTTGTACCCTGAACTACCACTTATTATGCTACAAGAAATTACTACCAGGACTGAGAGCAGCGCAACCTGTAGGCATTTGTGTTTCTTTAAGTGTGGCAGAGCTACATCGAATAAAGCCGCAATTAATCAATAGTATGTTTCAGCATTAATAAGATTTGTAAATTACAACAAGCTGATACAGAAACAATAATCCCTTCTGCATCTACACAACCGCATAGTCATTGCGATTGCTGGCAGCAATGCTGCATCAGCTATTGTGTCAACGGCCTCAGTCCAGTTTTCAAAATGGATTGCCTTCAGCAAGATTTTCACTTTCGGGAATAACAAGTCACACGGAATAAATCCAGCAAATACGGTAGATGCTCAAGCAATGTCATGATATGTTTGTGGACTAAGAAGTGCTCGGAGGATAAGGAACTTTGAGGGCTGGTGCAATGCCTTCATGCAAATTCAAACCGTCTTCCACATATTTGGTTTCTTTTTATGTAGTTTTTTTTTCATGGTTTAATCACACCTTCTTTGTAGTACAACTGAATGACCCTTTTCATCAATTTTCAGCTTCTCGACATTCACTGATCCTTTTGTGTTAATTTTCCCCATCAATCTCATTTAAAAATGGAAGAGCATCTGTGGAACGTTTTTTAAATATTAGGTAGTGCATTAATTTTTGAATTCTGTATGATTACAGCAACACAACTTTGCATCTGTACGTTATAACATGACAATTATGTTAAAGCATGGAAAGTAACGAAACGTTTAATGCAATATAGGTAACTTATAATATGCAAAAATTCAATTCATTTCTCTTACCATTATATGACAAAATTTTAATTTGTAATTTGCATTTTAACATTTAAATTTGTTGTACAAAGATAGCTGCTCGCAAATTTCTCCTTCTCGAATTTTATGCCTTATATTATTTAAAGGAGAACTGTCACCCTTTTTTCAACGTACCTTGAAATAAAAACGGTAAATACTTAGGTATTTCCGACATTGATTGGCAGCAGAACTCGCAATTTTGGTGAAATAATGGCAGAGATACGAAATTTCTTAGTTTC
>JAQIWR010001424.1:0-13881 GCA_034695945.1 Glomeris hexasticha
TAAAAACCATCGCGTTTTTACACATTCTGAAGCGACAGATATGCTTGTTTTTATGCCTTTTATCTGTCATAAAAGAATTTTGTTTGCCTTTACTGTCCCTTTAAGTATTGAAGCAAAATATGTGTAAACATGGATCATGAATATAGTAAAAAAAAAAGTCAAATATTATAAAGTGGTGATTAGTTAAAGCATATAGCTAGGGGATGCTTGTGTGTTTAGCCATACAGTAAAACCTGTCTATGCTGGAATCTGTTCTATGCTGGAAACCTGACTATATATGCCAAAAGATTTTCGATTTTTTGGCCCCTGACACCAATATCCATGTTTAAAAACCTGTCTATCGTGGAACCTATCAGACGTGGACGGAAATGTAAATTTCGGTACTATTGGCATAAATAAGCAGAAATTTGACCTGCATATTTAACAATTTAATATTGACTTGTATCCATATTATGGCTACGGTGTTATTACTAATTTCGCCTATGGAAACCTTTCTATCATGGAAAACCTTTCTATCGTGGAAACTTTGTTCGGTCCCTTACGATTCCAGCATAGACAGGTTTTACTGTATTTGCATCAAATTTCAATGATGCCAGTGAAAGAAATATGGGGCCGTTCATAAATTACGTGATGCAAGGTATGTGAGGTCTATTATATGGATAGGGGTGGATATCTGGGGAATGTATAGTGTATATAGGTTATGGAGAGCCCAGGGAAAAGGGTGTTTGTGGCAGGTGCATTGTATGCAATGTTTTGGTGGTGGCCAGAGTGCTACTCAACCGACCGTCACCATGCTAGCAGCAGGAAGTGGGCTACAATGTGTTGACACTGGCTTTTTCCTCAAGCCCACCTTATTCTTCTTCTCCTTCTCCTTCTTCTTCTTCTCCTTCTCCTTCTCCTTTCCCTTGGCCAGTTTTCTTACATTTTTCCCCACACTGTCTGCAGTCCAAGTTTCCCCTTGGCCGCATTTCGACTGTGGAGAACCTCCACACATCCAACTGTATATACCGGTCAAACAGGCAGAATCTTGTATATTGCCTCGTTATTCATGTTATAGAAAAATTACGAGCACGTGTCTGACTTTGAAAACTACCGCCACCATATTTAATGCTGGAAATTTACAAAGTACATTGGTTGATGACCTGCCGATAAACTTGTTTGACAGAAAGTTGGATGCGTAGTTTACGCATCGGTGACACCGTCCCATATGCTAATGATATACTTCATTTAAAGAAGAAAAATATGCACTACTTTATATACATATAGATTAATGGATGATCAGCTACTGACTGAGACGGGGAAATGTGTGGAAAAAATTGTGCAGGAATGCGATAACTTTGAAGGGAGTGTTCGTAAAGCAAGTGCAAAGTTATAACTTTTTATATATATATATGTTTTGCAGTAAACTACTGCGTGTTTAATGTCTTAATACATGATTTTGGAGAATGAAATAACGTTAAATGGCATCATTTGTGGTTCTCAAGCAACAATAACGAAGGTAATCGTTCCTCATAACTTTTAATGACACATTCATCTGCATGTTTCGGCTAAAGCACATGCATAATCATCTTCAATGCGTTTTTAGCGAAAAAATGCAACCAAGTAATGTGGTCAGTAATGTATAGAAAACATAATTTACGAAAGGCCCCTAAGCAATAGCTCGGTGTGGTTCGCGTGTGCAAGTGTGCAAAAGTAAAAAGGGGGTGGGCGTAGTTAAGAGAAATGTTTTTCTGTCGTAGGGAAACCTGTACTTTGAGGCTATGCCTAATTCACTATCATACTATAGGTAGGCTGTGCATGGGTGCGACTTTAGGCGTTTGTTCACCACTATACTATACTACTACTATATACTGCTGCTTATATGAGACGACCGTGACACCGCTTTTGAAAAACATTTTCAAGTTTAAAAGTTTTGAAACGAAACCGGCTGTAGAGGAGTATAGTGGTACTAGTATTATATAGGGTTTTTGGGTGGCAAGGTAGTTGCATGGTCCTCCTTGGATTCGCAGAAGGAGGGTTCGCATGCAAGTTTGAGGGGGCGCTTTTTGGCAAACCTGCTCCAAAGGTTACCAAGGAGGAAAGTGGGCGAGGAGAGATATTTATTTGGCAGGTTGGCCGAGTGGAACCGGCTCGGTCGGTCAGGTGCTCAACGTTAAAACATCCTCCCCCCCTTTTTTTCTTTTCTTTTTACAAATCTTCTCTTATACTACCTACTATATATACGCTGCACTGTTCTTCCTCCTTTTTCTGCCTCTCTCACTCACTCTCCTAACCCAACTTGAATACTTTTACATACAAGTAAAGCCAGTATCCGATTCCTGTCTTTCCGCTATAACATATGACATCACAGGGCATCAAACTGATATTTTTCGGGTATAGTTTTCGTTCCGGTTTGGTTCTGTTTTATAATTTTAACCACCATTTTTAACTGATGAGACTGTGGGTCTTGCATCTTATGAGGGCTGCAGCCCTATAGGTAAAGGATCATCTGTGAAAAGCTATATTTGTGAGATTAATATGCAGTTCCCTGTGGAAATAATTATTATATATCTAAAAGTGATGCTCTTAATTTTTAAATATACCAAAACGAAATTGGTAACTGCAGGTTATTATACCTATAGCAGAAAACTTTGTATAAAGAAAACAGTAGAAAACACACATCCTACGGGAATAATAGGGTTAGGTTCGCACTCTACATCAATCCACTATGAGAGAACTATCTGTATAGTAGGCCTATACAATGAAGAGGAGGTGGGTGGAGGAGGAGGTACACATAGGTAGTAGTCGCCCATGGCCACATTTTTGGCGACCTTTTTATTTTTTTTATTCTTTCTTACACGTGGAGTGGAGGTTGAGAAAGATAAGTGCGCCGATATTCCTCTGAAGAGACTACTCTATCTCTATCCACATGTAAAAATATGGCGTACGTGAACCCGAAAATCTCGATTCGTCGATTACCGAATCGATTAATCGAAACTTGGCCCGTCTTATTACACGTTCTTTAGTTACACATTTGTATATAAAACCTGACAGAAAGAGTCGAAAATGATCCAGGCCAACAATAAGTTTTGAGTCCTGTAATTTTAATTTTAATAGTAGAGACGGGCTATTTTAGATATGCTTCAGATGGTTAGTATGTATAGTTAGTATGGGAGTAACAGCGCCACCTGGTACAGTCGTTGGGTGTAAAAGAATTGTCTTAATCAATACACTTTAACGCTCGTTCAATTTGAACAAATCCAAAATGGTAGTTTTAATTGCAACCTTTATATAGTGAAGATAGATTTAAAAATATTTTAATTTCAAATGTATTAAATGAAACGTGCTTTTTTTGTTTCACTTACCAAATAGTAAACTTGGATCTTTTTTTTCTACCATGGTGAGGAATGTCACGTGTATGTTTCTTATAAGTTTTGCCATATTTTCTTAGAAAATGTCAGCAAATGATAAAGTGAAGTGCAGCAGAAATCCGTGTTTGGCCTTCCAAAAATGTATACATTTTAGCATGCAGGATGTTCATATATGTACGTATATTTGAACTTTATTTTTTTAAACATTAGGCTCAAATATATATTAATTTTGTGCTGCTGGAATTTGCTGCAGTTTTATGGAAAATACTTAATTGTGGTTGTTTGCGCAAGAGTTTGTTATTCCGAGCCATGTAAATAAGGTTTGCATGCATTATTAAATTAATATCGAAGTAAATCAGTCAATAAAACTTTCACTGATCAAGGATTTCAAGTTAAAGAAATAAATATCTTTGCGACATTACACATTAATAATGGCAGGAATTCCTGGCACAGGGACAAACAAAAACATCGAGGTTAGCTTGCATTTTATGATCCAGTATAGAACAATACAGACAGACAACGCATACTTACTAAGTACATGCAGTTTTATTTAAAGCATTTTTATTGCATTTGTTGTCTTTTTTGCGGAGTTGACATTTTCAGAATTCTTGTCAGATAATACAGTAAAACCTGTCAATGGTTGGTTAAAATTGTATGTAAATTTACTGTATAACTGATCTTAGCACACATATTTTGAAATTACTTTTTCACATTATTGTATCGAAATAATTCATGAAATATTGCTTTGAATTTAATCCAATCAGATATTTGTAAATGTTTGCACTGATTGTCATTGTTTACATTTTTATAGTACCATTTTTATGCTTTTATGCATGCTTTATTTATAGTCTTTTATAATGTTTCTATTAATGTTAATCTTTCCCATGATCTATAGGCCTATGCATAGATAACATTTGTTATTTGGAAACAAAAGTAGGGTTAAAATTGAATCAACGAATTTTCCATATTAACATAAACGAAGGTTTTTCCTGCAAATACAAACGCCTCTTTTGCTATACTTTGCCATACGAATGGAAGTAAGAGAGGCGTAAGTTGCACAGAATGATTTGGACAGAATTAATGGGCAGTAATTGATTTGTTTGCGTTGATGGTTTATGAATATTATGCAAAACCAAAGACAAGAGTATAATGGTTAGAACGGCTCTATTATTTTGCGATCGTGGTTTTACTGCTCTTGAATAATTGAAGAATGATCGATAATATAATTGGTCACGTTCCCTTCATATATTGTTTCTGAAAGAAAAAATTAGAGTATGTGGTTGGGCATGATGAGTGCTTTCCTTACATTGAATAAAAAATCAATATTCATACTGCATGAGGATTTTTTGTCTGCATGCAAACGTGACGTATGCATAATGTATTTTAAATAATTATTGGACAAGAGCTTATAATAAAATACAAATATATAGAGGTGGTATATAAACGTTTCTGGTGGTGACTTGACATATTTGGAAAATGTGAAAAGTCAATATTTGCAGCTGTTTGGGTGTCAGTCAGTGGTTGAGCATCATCTCAGTTGACTGTTCCTGAGAGTATAGGTGTGAATTCCTGAAGAAAACTGAATTTTAGGAATTTAAATAGTTAACAGTTTTATGTATTAATATATAAGCCTACTTTGATATAAGCATTTATAAATGAGGATTTGCATTATTTTCCATTATCTAATTATTGATTTGTTGACGGACATATTTCAATTCACTATAATATGCACAAATTTCCATCAAGCATAACATCACATATATCGAGTAAATATCCAAATACAATCCGGTCTCCAATTAAAATCCGAAATCCAATTCAAACCGGGTCATATATATTCATATTTGGGATTTTCAGACTACATATAGTCTGAAAATATAAGCCCGGGATTATATTTGGAAACTGTAATATGCTTAAAATTCAGGAATGAATTTATTTGTATAGAAATCAAATTTGCCCAAATAAATGTGAAACCTATAATTAAAACGGAAACGGTGAATTATTTTAATATTGCAATACAGACAACACCTATACTATATATATATAGTTGACTGTAAAAAACGGTGCACTGACGGTAGTTGCATGTTTGTGGCTTTGCAAATAATTTACGAATGGATGGTGGTTTTGCGACAGAAATAAATTTGTGCTTTGGGGAAATATGTTGGGCTGAGTTGAAGAAAATTGTGAAAAAGAAAATGTTGGGTCCTAATTCTTTTTTGGGGATCGAGTTGGTTGCATGTGTGCACGTGAGGAAAGGAAGGAGGGAGGGGGTTAGGTTTAGGTTTTTAGGGTCTAGTTTTAGGGGATAGCACGCTAGCAAATCATTAAGTTCATATTCTGACATGCAGTGTAGACTGGCGGCCATTGTGGCCAAGTTTTGCACATGACGGCTTCGCAGACTGTCCCCTCAGGGCTTCAGGGGGTAGCACTGCTACTTATCTCTCTCCTTGATCCACTGCACAGAAAACCCACCCTACCCCCCTCCATTCTTTCCCTTTCTTTCCTCAGCCCAGTCTATCCATCTGTCTGCCCTTTACCTTTACCTTTTCCTCTTCCTCCACCTTGGGACTTTTGGGCTTCTCCTTTTACCTTTTACATGCTCATGCACGTTTTTTGCTCCACTCTTTCGCCTTTTACTTCACTTTCAACTGCATGCAATCTAACACTGAACAAACGACCGTCTCAATGTAAAGTATGTACTTACAAAACAGTAGCTCCGAATTGCAACTCCATCAAATCATTTGAATTGTAGTTGCATGGATTAATTTGGTTCAGCGTTCATTGGAGGAATGCTACTAATTCATGTTTTAGACAACTGGACTTTCTTATATAGAGTATTGATTTTGAATAATTAATTGAATAATTAATTGCTGTATGAAACTACATTCACCGGATTCAATTTGTGGTTGGGAATCACCTAATTACGTTTGGTTTCGTGAGATGCATGAAAAAGAAATGCACTGACTGCATGGTGAATTCCAGTGAATTTTTACCATTACAGTGTTGGTATGTAAATTTGGGAAAATTCAAAATAACTGCAGTTGTTTGAATGCAATATAAGGAGTAGGTTTTTGTACAGTATATTATAGGACTACAATGTGTATGTGTGTGTGTGAGGATTAATTTGAACGTAATTGGGTAAGGGTTGTGTCGCTGTGCCTGTGTATAATTAGGTATGGATATAACGCTGCTTGATTATATGGGGTGGGTGAGACATTCCAACAGTCCCCTGTGTGTCGTATAACGCCCAAGCCATGCAGCAACAATAACAACCAACAACCACTCTGTCCGCCATCTTCTTTACATATACCTTTGTAGATGAATCGAGTTGCACGCCCAAAAACAAGATCTATACTTAATTTCAACCAATGAAAAGCGAATTTGAAAACGATTATTATTGAATGAAGTCTTCTTAATTTTGATCAACCAAAGGAATTTATGCACAGTCGTATGGGAAAAGCAGATTCCTGTATTTTACTAAATTACCTGATGCTGATATGGTAGGTCATGACGTCACATGGATACCATCTATTTCAATATAAAGTCACAGTTTTAAATGATTCATTCAGATATTGCTCATATTCCTTCTGTGTACATAATTGCATCTTTTACCTCCTGGTATTTTCAATCGATTCTTTCTCTCTTTCTCCACTTATTGAATTGTTCTTTTGGGTTGAAAAATGAACCAGCCCTTGTCATTGTTTTCAAAAGAATGTTTCTTTATTGACGTCGATTTTTCTAACAATTTCCTTCACGCTGGATGACGCGCCTTGAACATTTACTTCAACATGAGTGACAAATTTCGAAGCATAAACCAAATAAAAACCGGTTTTGCCAAAACCGGTCTAGCCAAGTAACAGAGGAGAGATTGCATAGGCCTAACTGATAACAATTTTTCACTTGTGATAACGAAAAGTCCACTGGAGAAAAGCATCCTTGCAGAGTTGTCGTTTGGCCGAACACCGAAACACTGGCAACAGTTAATTATGTTGAGATGCTCCCCTAAAAAAGAAGATGGAGTGATTTTTTTTAGCTCCTCCCCTGCTGATCTTTTTTGTTTTGGGGGAGGCGTTGCCTGCAGATAACTCTGATGAGAGGATAAAAGGTGGGAAATGACACAACGATTGCGAGGAATTTTGGCGATTGCCAACTCGGATCGATGCTCGTTGCTTGCCTCTTAATTGATCCGAGGCCACTAGGCACCACCAACCAACTTGGCAGCCACCTTCGACAGGCCGGAAGGTCATCTGGGGGCCTGGGCCTGGCCATCAGACCTCGGCACGTGATGAACCACAACCACCATCAACATCAAACGTGCAAGGTCGTCCCTTGCGAAACCCTCAAAACATGTCAAAGCCTCGTTTCAGTCGTTTCACTCATTGCAAAACTTGGTTGAAATATTCAGAAAAACAGAACAACAAAAATGTTTGTTTGGTAGGAAATTCGTTGCGGGAATTTCCTGACCTGTTGATGGGACTTGTTGATGGGTCTTTGAGTAGTCATTGAACATGTTTCGGCCAACTAATTGCGAGGTCAGTAGTATAACAGGTTGGTTCAGCAAGGTATATGTCTCGAAAGTATCAATATGTTTTGAATTGCAATGAGTAAAACCGAAAACACCTGGTGATACATACATTATTGAGAAGATATTCAAAAGTAAGAAAGTAGGCAAAAATACGTTGGTGTTGGTCAAGTGGAAAGGTTATCTTTCGTCTATGAATAGTTGGATACCTGTATTTCCGATTTACGTCGGTTCGATATACATAGACACAAAATATATTGACCACTCTTGCAGTAACAAGACTTGATACCAAGTGAGTCTTTTGGTGTAAGTGAGCGGGGTGAGACTGGGGTCAACAGTACATGTGCATCTTGCCGCTAATAAGCTTTAAAGAGCCGATGATATCGGACACGATGGATGGGTGGTGCTGCAGGCATGCTGCAGGAATGTGAACGTCCCCTCGGACCTAATCACTCGTGAAAGCCTGCTCTTTTTTTCCTTCACCTCTCTCCTACCTTGTACCAAGAAGCCAGCCAAGCCACCCCTTTCTTTCTCTTCTTCCCTTCTTTTCCTTCTATCCTCGTGACATCTGTCTACGCCGCCAGGTGCGCTGCCCAATCACAATCTACTATAGCGACCTCTTGTGGCACTACCTATATAACGACTTCTCTGCTGGTCCTGTTAAGATTGTCCTGGTCCCCCCCCTCTATTCCCTCCCCCTTATGTCTGGCAGAGTGCAGGATAAACAAAAATGGATGTCGGGTGAAACTCTTGTTCAAGTGTAAGAAGTGTAAGAAGGGATTACACGGCATGTTGAGGGCGTGGTCTCTTTCGATTGCTCCTACAACAGTGCTGATAAGTCAACAAAATATTTAATAGGGAAATCTGTGTAAGGCGGAAACCTGTCAGTGGAAAATCTCAAATCTTTATTGACCCCGTACTGATTGATGCTAATATGCAGTGAAACCTGTTGGAGCGGAGTCACGAGGGACCGAACTATCTAGTTATGGGAAAGGTGTTCACAATATTATGTCTGTAAATTAAGTGATCGAAGGAGAATGTTTTAAATTTAAGAAGTGGGATAATGCTTGTACGTGTAATAATAAGTTGTTAGCATAAAAACACGAGATTCGGATTGATGTCCGCATCTTGCAGGTTCCTCCACGTGGAGGTACTTTCTGGAGCAAATTGGAACCCGTGTTTGACAGGTTTATGCGCTATGCAGATTCCACGAATGTAATCCGTCTCCAAAGTTATATAGGAGGGCAATTCTTACTCTCGGACAAAGGTGTAGTTGGGTCATATGGGAGGTAGGCCATGGTATACTATACCGTTTGAGGTACGTTGACCGCTTGCAAGTGAGGTTATCGGACTCGCGACTGAGACCTGCCTTCACAGCCCCCCCCCCCCCAGTCCCCCCTCCCTTTCTTCGACACTCCCGGCAACAACCAACACACAACCTTGCAACCTCAACCAGCCTCCTTCCTGTCCTTTTTTTAACTTTAACTCTGTCCCCCCCCCCTCCACCTTCTCCACCCAATCTTTCCCTTTGCTGAGACGACCGGCGACCCATAAATCTGGTGGGCCGTTATTATAAAAGTCCTCCTACTTTTAATCCGTGTTTCGCAGAGAAGTGACGTGCAGTGCAGTGATACGAACCTTAAGGCTGGTTGAACGACCCTTAACCTGACTGACCCGTTCGCCAGAGGTTGGTGTTTATAGGAGTCACGTGACTCGGCTGCTCCTGCTCGGACAACATGAGTGCTATATGGTATGCCAAGTGGTATGCCATACAATATGGACGCTATCAGCGCCACCAACGTCATAAGTGTGCTTCTTTCTCTCAGACGCCGTCTAATTACGTACAGTTAAAGCTGTAATATTTTACGATGGCCTTCTGTATATCGCTTAATGGGCATCACTTTACTTGGACTTTTTCCTTTCCTTTTCCCTCTGATAAAAACCTGCATACTTTCACTGTTCCTCCTTCATTTCATCATCATCATCATCATCATCTTCTTCTATTATGTGGGAGCGTCTATAAATGACGTTGCAAACATTTAATCCCACAAAGAAACAAGAATCCTGATTGACCACCATGTTATAGATCTCGTATAAAACGATAATTTAGTTTATTTCCGTATAGACATATAGGGTTCATAGAGGTAAAAGTAGGTAATAATACCTGTTAATCTTCCATGCAATTCAGCAGTCAGCAAACCATGAAATTTATGCAAGTTAAAATAGATATGGGTCTAGATGAAATTCAATTCTTAATAAAAGGTCATAATTTTATGTGTATTTAATAGAAACGTCTGTTTGGCACATCGCGAATCTTGAATAATTTTATGGAGGTTTTTTATTGAATGGTGAACGTGGTTAATGGATGCTCCCTATTTTGGTAATGTTAGAGCCGGGAGGTTCTTGTCCGCCTCGCTGACCCTGACCCCGTCTTTCTCTCAGTTTGCCTGTATAACCCCTGGCATGGTGGACTTGGTGGAATGTTTTTTTCTTATCTTATTTGGGGATTTTGAAATTTTTTCACAAGATGGCCGCCGCAAAAAGAGAAACAAAAGAAAAACGTGGAAAAGCTGTTGTATATAAGGGAATTTGGGCGCTGGTTTTCACACTATCGGCCGTTTTGGTCGGCCGAAGACTCTAACTATAGGGTCATTTATGTATTTTGATTGTTTTTTCGGTGCATCATCTAAGTTTTGCGCGATTTTTTGGCTGATTATTTTTGCCCACCGCTTCAATTATCCTTAATTTTGCCATCATCTTCTCTGTTTTACGCGTCCAGTTTTCAACTCTCTGCACCAACCAACTGAATGGGCGAGGTTGCACTCTTTTCCACCTGCATGCACTATACCCTATTAAGCTATAATTTCCTTTTTGTTTCCTTCTATTATATTTAAGTAGGTAAGGTCTTTCTCGTTTTAAGTGGCCATTTTGGAAACAATGATCCACTGCTTGTTCATTCCAATTAAAATGTAGCATTTTATGTATATTAATAATTATTCCAAATCTTACATTTATCAATAACCATGCAGATTTTGTAAAATTGTAATTCGAAAAATCCCTATTGCCAAACATAACTAACAAAAAATACTTTGTTATTTAGTGCATCCTAATTAGTATTGAATAAAATATATGTTAATCTCGTTCACTTCATCTTTTCTTCCTTTTAAAATCTCTTCCGATTGGTTATTCACATTTTAAATTGTTAAAAAAATCTGCTCTAAAATTTGCACTTTCAAACTCTTACACTCACCTACTGTATATACTTACATCATTTTAATTTCGATAACGATCTCATCTTTTCCCCACTTCTTTTTCTTCATAATTGATATTAGGGCACGCACTGGTCCTATATAAAAGTATTGTATATATAATGGTCCTTTTTTTTCTTTGCTCAATTGGGGATCTGGTCTTTATCATCATTCTGCTAAATTCCTCTGTGGAATGGCATAAGGATGTGAGATAGCTTTTTTTATTTCTTTTTCCGTTGGAATTGAATAAAATGCATGATGGAGGATTTAAGATTGAAATGGACGGACGTGATTGTAGAGTTGGTGGTTTAATTTAGGCAAGAGAGATGTATGTGCAATTAGCTGTGATCTTCTCCTTCTCATGCTGCAAAATGTAGATTGAAGTTAGGCTTTTGCTTCTTCATCGATGTCTATATGTTTTAGGCATATGGTGCGTGCGGAAATGCTAATTAGTATGCGTAGTATGACGTTATAAAAAGTGAAAAAATGTGGAAGATGAAGAAGGTGGGTTGAGGGGAGGTGTAAGTGAGAAAACATGGAGGATCGACATGAGGCATTTGTGTTTTTGCCACCGTGTTTTAACTTAAAGACTCTTTCGCCATTGCTCATTATCGCCATAGCAGCTTTTGTGGCAGCTCTGATTTTACGATTGTTGCCTCTTTTTGCTTCATTATATGTCGGCATCTGCTATTGCACCACTTGTGTTTCCTCATTGTCACTCGTCACATACCTCCTTGCTATTTACGCACCAATTAACACCACTAACAACCTTTATACCTATATACCAATCTACAACTTTCACTCATTTCCCCTCGCCATATCCTGCATGCACCATTCAAAATGTCACTTATTTGTATATTAAAGCGGAGAATTTATGCAGGTATATCTTTCAAACTGACATGTCTGTGTATAATCTTTTATTACAATCACAACAGATTATATACGAGACGCATTTCAATTTAATAAGGGCCTTTCGATTATTAAAAAATGAATAAATAAGACAACCCAATATGTATTAATTGTTCCATGCACATACATATATCTATAATTCAATTTGCCACATAAATATCATAATTTTCGAAGCACATTTGGTACGGTATAACATATTTTTTTAAATGACTTCTAGATAAAATTCTGCCAAAAGAAATGTGATTGATTTTTCAACAGATAATTGCTATATCATGACATAATACCGTATAATTTTTCAAACAAATGAAATGAATTGTTACATTCAATTTAAAACGTTCAACGTTTTAATATAGGTAAAAATATTTTATAAAGCTAATTTATTAAAATGTTATCGCATAGTCAACTATATATAGTTCACTATTTGGAAAATGAGAGATATTCATCAAATTTCATACAAATATTGCAGCTGGATTTCTAGGAAATGTGCCAATTTGAAGGTGTACTAATAGGAGTAGGGCAAGAGTAGAGGTTTACAGGTGGCGCTGCGTGTCATGGGCAATTTGAGGCTGTCATTTGTCATAGTAGCAATCGTCAGGGGAGTTGCATTGTTATTATAGGGACGATGGAGCGAAACGTGTTAAAGCAGGCTGATCGGTCTCGGATGAGCGCCCTCTCGCGGCCGTTCTTTGCTCTTGTTCGCTGCCCTCAGCATTGCACAGGGGTTGGTACTAATTGCATTTGCCACCGGACGAGAGACCTCTGATTTGGAGGACTTGGGGGCCCTAATTCGTAACATCCCTGGAGGCTGCTTCAGCATCTCAGTGTCATCTTTCAATGCACACGTTTGTGCTAAAATTGGCCCCAGCAAACAAAAAAAAACCCCTTCCAACAAATGGTCTCATTTTGCCATTTTATTAGTATACAGACTTGCTTCAATCAGATCACGTGCGTCTATATACATATATATTGTAATTTATTGGAACCTCGTTTTACCCCTCCCCACCCTTCCTTCCCCAATGTGCACAAGTAGTTCAAGCAGCAGCTCCGATCGATAACTTTTCTTCTTTTGCAATTGTTTTTTTTTTTCTTCTGCCTTTTTTGCTCTCATTTTTTTCATCAATCGCATTCGTTTTCCCTGCACACAAGGATCTGGTTAGGGGTGAGAGTTGGGGTGGCGAGATTTCTCAGGCTGGCCCTCACAACGCTTCGCTGATCAGACACTCGGTTTGATTAAAATTTCATTCGCCCCGATCTGGTGCTACACTAACCCCTTCAAACTTTACAGGCTTCACATTGAAGCTATGAGCGAGCATTGCGCAACATTTTCTCGATCGATTATTTAGGTGCATATATAGGACCAACACGGATTAGCTGGTGTGTTTTTTTGTGTGGGTGGGAGGGGCTTAGGGAGGCCACGTGACGGGGTAGAGCCCCAAGTGCCGTTTAAAAGGTTCGCGTGCAGTTCTACATGAGAGAACACGGAGCGTGTTTATAGCTGCGAAAGAAAATCGCCCGCTCGCTAAACGCTTTACTGTATATGCCAGAGTGAAACAGGTTAAAACAGTGCCATTTATGTTCAATTTGATCTCGTTTGTGAATGTCATAACTCCAGTAATTTCGGCTTGCGAGACAAACGAGGCCTCTTCAGAAGCTCCTCCTCCCCAAACTCTTCCTGTGGACTCTACCAGCAATGAGCTATATACCTGTGACCAGGAGAGGCAAGTGCAACTAAATCGCGAACCATGCGTGGCCACGGCCAACCCGCCATTGCCAAGCGCGTTTGAAAACAAATGCGTTTTCTGAGTTAAATCTTGGACTAATAGGGTTAAATAAAGGGTTTTTCGGAAACATCCGT
>JAQIWR010001425.1:0-13877 GCA_034695945.1 Glomeris hexasticha
TCTACAACTTTCAAATTGGAACATGTGCATTCCGAGCAGCGGTTTCAAAGATTGAGCACCGATGACCTTCAAGACGCTGTTCAAGGTCATTCTAAAGGGCATTTTCGGATTCCTCATATATATGACTTCCAGATCAAAGTGGCATTCTTTTTGCCATACCGACAATGGTTTGCGTAATAAACCCTTGGTTATCCTCAGTTGCCTCACCCTGTATATACGAATACATGTTATATTCTGTATAATCGAAGAACTTGTGTTTAGATTTTGAGAAATAGGACTTTTATTAGCTAACTTTTTGTGGTTCATACGCTGTGCATAAATGCAAAATTTGTGGACGGGGACATAATGGTGTTAGGTTACTGCCACCAGATGATTATATATAGTTAATTATATGCAGAGAAGGCAATATAAGTTCAGGTTTCGGTGTCGCATCCCATGCATGCCTATAGGGTTTTGAAATGAAAATTTAAAGTTAAAAGTACATTGCATGGGCATGCATGGGGAGGAGGATGCAATTACAACAGCTTTTTTATGTTTTGCAGCTCTGAGGAAAGCGAGTATGGAAATGGGAAATTTTTACTGCGAAATAGAGCTAGATCAAAAGATTTCTTCTAATGCAGCAGTTTTAAACATGGAAATGCCACTTTTGGGATTCCTCATAACATATGTACATTTATTTTCGTGCGACCGCAAACATAAAAAACCTATACATTGTATGCATAACGTAACGTTAACGTATATACAGGTATACACATAAGTATGTTGGAAGAAATCGATGGAGAGTGCATGGAGAAAAAGAGAAAACCTAATAACTTACAATGTAAAAATAGAGTATGGCTTCGAGTTTCCACTAGATCGACCATTCACATGACACCGTGCACAGAAAAGAACAACTTCTACTTCAAATAAATGCTGCTGCAGAAAAAATCCAATCAGCTGTATTTTCAAAATTAACAATTTTCTGTTACATTCTGGTGTATGAATCGATCCTTGTTGGGAACTTTTAACCTTGCTGGCTTCTTTCCTTACCATATTACTACCACAAGAATAGATTTTCACCGATTGGCACCTAGGGATAGTACTTCAAATATTATGTCACACCCTCACGTATATAGTTTGTGATTGTATAAGTATCAGGAGTTGGTTAATTTGTAAGTAAAATGCATGCAGAGAAAACAGAGCATTTCAGGTGAAAACAAGTAAAGGATTGCATCGATTCATTAGATAATGAAGCAACTTCTGTTATCATTATAAATGACAAATAGATGCACATTACATGTTAGGAAACGGTCACAGCTCAAGGCCGTTTCCTGCGACTACCAACTAGTTTGGGGAACATTGAGCAATACAGGGTGCAAGCTACTTCTAAGAATTGGGTTCAAGCAACTGGACCCAGTCAGGAATTCTACAATAAAAGGCTGGGCAACCCACAGCTCAGCTCCACTTGTATCAACCTCGCCTTCACACCAGGTACTCCTGCTGCCCGTACTCAGCGCCATCTGGTGGTTCCTGTTCGCAACAACCTCGCCTTTAAACAAGTGCAACCTGGAGGGACTGTCGCAAATCAACCGAATGCTGATTAGCTCGGACTAGCCTTGACAGGTTCCCTTTATTCTTGTCGCTGTCACCCATTAGATTCCTTACAAATGCATTATTTATTTCGTTCGCTCTTCTGTCAGGGGTTTCTATACTTAGCTGGGTTATTTATCGGTTTTTCTCTTTTTGTATTGCAATTTTATCTGACAAGTGCCATTTATCTTGCAATACTTATTTATTAGTTTGCGTCTTTCACATAGTACTTATAGTTGGTCATGGTCATTAATCTTGCAATACTTTTCAATGGAAACTACAATTTCTGTCATGGATGTCAATGTGTGGAAAGTTATTTAGGAGTTTGCATTTTTTAAGAGTTATTATTATACCTGGCTAGTGTCTACAAGCATGGCCCTATCCATTTTATTTATGGAGGTTTACATACAAGCTGAAAAATGCATTGGAGACCTAGCAGACCCCCTCCATTACATATGCCTCAGGTTAAACTTGGGTGTCCTGCTATGTACACTTGCAACAGTAAATAAGCAGGTCCTACTCTTGAAGTCAGTACTTTCCAGAAATGGCTTTCCGAGAAATGGACTGCAATGAGGTACTGAAAAACCTAGAACCTGTGCTAGGTAAAATATACTACTTTTTATCTACCCGCTCGTTTAGTAACAACTTTAGTTTGGACACCCGAGAAACATTAAGTGTAGATTTTAATAGGTTTGTGTTGTGATGTTATATTGTGCTAATATTAGTAAATTATTTTAGGAGTGATGAAGACTGATGCTAGGTGCACACTTCGCCGCTACAGCCGGGCGATTGCCACACAGTTGCCTTCGACACAATCGCCTCAAAGTTGTAGGGCACACTTGGCGAGCGAATGTGTCGCTCTACAGAACGTTTTCAAGATGACGGACGTTGAAGAAGTGGTTGCGTTGTCACTGGCGGTTATTTTATTGTGGCGTGCCACCCAAGAGAAATCAAAGAAAAAACTGCGTCATCCAAGGCGCTGCTGGGTTTAAAAAGTGTTCAAGCAGAGGGATGCGTATGGATATGCAACGGCACTGATACCGTTGCTCCAAAATGAGGAGGCTGGAATGTATAGCAAGTGAGTTGATTCGATGCATTTTGAGTGATATTGTAAAATATAATCATGACAATAATTATAGTAGTAATGAATGCATCATTTTGTTGCTAGCTTTCTGCGCATGTCGCCAGAATTATTTCACGTGTTGCTACAAAAGACTGAGGCACTGATCACCAAACAAACCACAACTTTCCGTTACCCTATTTCTGCAGAGACGCGACTGCAAATTACATTGAGGTGGGTATAATGAATAAAGTAAGGGTAGCAAATGAAGTAATAAAACATTATTATTAATATATTATGTGAATGTGTATTGCCATGCAGATTACTGGCAACTGGTGAAGATTTTAAGTCCTTGATGTACCAATTTCGCGTGGGACAGACAACCGTTGGAAAAATCATCAGGGAATGTTGTGCAGCTTTATGGAAGGTTTTAGCACCAGAATACCTCAAGTTCCCACAGACACAGGATGAATGGCTGCAGATTGCATCTGGTTTCAGCAATAAGTGGCAGTTGCCACATTGCATTGGTGCCATGGACGGGAAGCACATCCGAATGCAGAAGCCTAACAAAACTGAATCGCTAAATTTTAATTACAAAAAATATTTTAGCAAAGTGTTATTTGCAGTTGTGGATGCCGATTACCGGTTTGTATATGTGGATGTTGGGAGTTATGGGAGTGAAGGAGATTCTGGTATTTTAACCAAATCTCAATTTGGCAAAGCCCTTTTCAACCATCAGTTAAATGTGCTTCCCCCATCTACCCTGCCTCACAGTGCTCTCAAATTTCCCTACTTCTTCATTGGAGATCAGGCCTTTCCACTGAGAACTGATCTGCTAAGGCCATACAAGGGCAAAGCATTAGATAATTATAAAAAAATATTAAATTACCGATTATGTCGCGCAAGACGGGTCGTGGAATATGCATTTGGCATTTTAGCAAATCGGTTTTGAGTTTTCAGACATGAATTACATGCATCAGAAACGACAAATGACTATGTTGTTATGGCTGCATTAGCACTTCACAACTTTCTAATTGCCAACAAATGCTCGCAATATTGTCCGACTATGTTAATGGATCATGAAACAGACAATAATGATCACATACCTCCACCACATACCTCACCACTCCAGTGGTGTCTCCGGTAGAGGCGGCCGTTTTACATGACGGGATATTTAAACGGCAAAATCGAACGAAAATTATGCTTGATACGCCTAATTTGAAAATCGCTGTAGGCCTAACCGTCCGCTTATTGCCATAAACTCGGATATTGCAAGAAAGGTCGTATCTTCGTTTATTTAAATGTGGTACGACTTTCACTAAATTTGCAGCTGTTAATTGTTTATTCATTATTTCCCAAACACGATTTTTCGACTGATGTGCCACTTACCCACCAGGGCAGACTTTACACGTTCGGAATGATTAACCTTAACTAATGACGTGGTTAAAGTTAAATGTTCTTTTGTTGAACCGGTTATTTGTTGAAGCGGCTCAACAAAAACTTCTCTCCCCCTTGCAATTATAGAACAAAAGAACGTTTTACTTTAATTACTTAATGAGAAACAGGCACAGTATTACTGCCATGGGTATATGATCTTGTCATCGAGGTTAGGAGTTCAACATATACCTGACCTTACCCACTTCTCCCTTTCAAACAGCACAAAAACCTCATTAATATATCTCTCCTGCAGGCATCTTACAGTATTGGCTGAGTCAGGTGACAGAGGGAATGACAATTGAAGAGGCATTACCCCAGGTTACTAATGAAACCATGCAGTATACAGCGTGAGGCAACTAAGGATTGCCAAGCGTTTATTTTGCAAACCATTGTGAGTATGGCAAAAAGAATGCCACTTTGATCTGAAAGTCATATGCGAGGAATCAGAAAATGTCGTTTACAATGTCCTTGAACGGCGTCTTGAAGGTCATCGGCGCTCAATCTTTGAAACAGCTGCTCGGACTGCATAGGTTCCAATTTGTAAGTTGTAGATCATGTAGAAAATAGTAAGAAAACATGTTTTTGTTGTAAAAAGTATGAGCAGATATTGCTGATATTGTTATAAAACATGTATTCTCAAAAGCTCTGGAATATGGATGAATTGCATTGCAAGATGCTTTGTGTTCTGGAATGTGAATTAATTCATTGATAAATTCATAGAGATATATTCTACTTATACAGCTCTATGGATAAATTGTAAATGCTTTGTTCTCTATCTAGAATGTCATTCAGCTGTGGCACTGATCGCTTGTTTTAAACATTTTAATGAAATATTTTACAACAAACATCAATACCTTCATTTTTAAGAACAAAAACATATTTTCTTACTATTTGGGACATGATTTAAAACTTTCAAATTGGAACATGTGCATTCCAAGCAGCGGTTTCAGAGATTGAGAACTGATAACCTTCAAGACGATGTTCAAGGTCATTATAAATGACGTTTTTGAATTCCTCACATGTGCCTCCTAGATCAAAGTGGCATTCTGTTTGCCATACTCACAATGGTTTGCAAAAAAAAATGTTTGGCAATATGCTGTATACTTTTAGTTCGTCATTCCATTTTTAAAAAAAAAGTAACATTCATAGACCAGAAAAGTAAAGCGTCACTTCCGGGATGAACCTAGTGCAATACGATATCCAGATGATCCCGGAAGTAACGGTTTTGGCCGTTTCATTGGCTTTACCATGGTTTCACATGACTGCGCGCGTCATAAATAGGCGTGGCTTTCCTGGTCTATCGCTGCTCTGACCACAGCGCCACCGCACGGAAAAACCCATGAAACGCGTATTTTACCTCCTTACGCCCTCCATATTGGAAATGAGAAGCTGGTCAACCCTTTTTCACTGTTCTGCCATTGGTTGATGAAAAAAAGTCCGAAAATGGAGTCCTTATTGGGAGAACTTGTTTTCGGCCAATCAGATTGCATAATTTGCACAACTACATACAGCCTCCATCTTGGCAATGGGAGGTGCTTACTGAAAAGGATCAATTTACCTTTTTCAGTAGCACCGCCTTTTCCAATATGGCGGCCTTAACAGGGATAAAAGCAGCAATCTGGTTGATTAAATATATATCACCGTCCGAAGTGAAACTTGTCCATGTCGAAGCGGATCGATGCGGATCGACGTTAAATAACCATTTCTCAGAATCGAAACAATTAGATTAATATAAGTTAGGTTAGTTTAGTCAGGTTAGGTTAAATTACGTCACAAAAGCGATCCGCATTGACTTTGGACCCGCTTTAAGCCAGACGGTAACCAGTTTTCCAACTTCATCCTAACTAAGGACGCCATTTTTAACTGTTTCATCAGCCAATGGTGATTTACCGAAAAAGGCAAATTAGGTTTACTAGTATATAGTGAAAAGATCCAGGTGGCGCTGCAATTTACGAAAACGAAGATGGCGTCTTCAGATTTGCATAACGAAACTTTTGAAATTAAACATTCAAATGTAAGAAATGCCACCAGGTGTCGCCACTTTGATGCAAACTTATACACGCCATTTTGCAAATGGAGCTGGTGCTGCCACATGTTGGGCCACGAGGAAGTCTGCGCATGAAATTTTAGGTACTTCCTAATTAATTAATTAACATTAATTGTTGTTATCCACAGCTTGGAAGTTAGAGGACTTCAAAATCCTAAAGTTTGGGACAAAAGTAATTGGGTTCTTGCGTTAATTACGTAGGGCTTAAAGGGGGAGATCGCGCACGACCGGGTGGAGCGTGTTTTGGGGGTGGAAAATTGCGTTCGGCAAACTTACGGACTTAATTTAAAATTAACGGGTCTCTATTTCGATAAACTAACGGTAGTACGTTATTGTGGATGTGTTGGAGTACCTATGGTTTTAGCGGTTTTCTGAAATTAATATTGGTGTTCATTTACGAGGGAAAATGGCACAAAAAAGGCCGTTCGGAGTGCCATTTTCCCTCGTAAACCAAAACGAATATTAATTTCAGAAAACCGCTAAAACCATAGGTACTCCAACACATCCACAACAACGTACTACCGTTAGTTTATCGAAATAGAGACCCAAGTCCGTAAGTTTGCCGAACGCGATTTTCCACCCCCAAAACACGCTCCACCCGGTCGTGCGCGATCTCCCCCCTTAATTGACAAAAGTGAATAAATGGGGACAGGTAAGATACCAGGAAGTTACTAATAGGGAATTGAACAATGGGACATTGTGAAGAAAGAAGTCCTTGGCTAAGAAACCACTCGATAGCGGACGACAAACTTGAAGAGTACTGACATTTAAATGTTGACTTTGAAATCAACAAACGAGTGAACGAGTGAGTTATGGTTTTTGAGGAAGGGCACGTGCCTCATTCAAAATCTAATCACAAGTTCACTCCTTTATATACTGCACACACAATAAAATGCGTAGGCCATTCATTCAACAGTTAAGCTGGTGCTCCACTAGAAGCGATTCTGACAGAATCGCTGCGCGATTGCGACTCCCCGCCCTTTTTTGGTCATGTGACAGGCTGTCGCAGCGATCTTTTATACTATTGCCACAGATACACGTGTAGTATCACCAGCGGATGCTATATTTGTAGCAGCTACGACGATAGCTGTAGTTCAGCCAATCAGATTAAGCAAAACTTAGCCACGCCCACTAACAAAATCAAAATGTTTACCAAGTGGGCAAATCGAATTGATGGATGGATCCACCAACGCCTGCGATGTTTACCATGTCTTTGTATGTGCTTTTGACAAGTGGACAAGAAAACTAAGCACATTAGATCATCAGCTGCATCTTGGGCTTCATCGATAACGTCCGCCATTTTTTCTGGGATACAAATGTTGCACGGCGATCTGCATCGCGCCAGTGTATCTCATCCTGCGATTTCAGGAGATACACGGTAGCGATTCTATTTGAATCGCGTGCGCAATCGCGACGTGTAGCTGCTAGTGGAGCACCAGCTTAATACTGCAATCGAAGCCGTAAGAGAAGTGTTAGATCTTACAGTTTAATCATTATACACATGTTGCAATAATATTTGCACCAAATCGCAGCTGTTTTCAAGGAGGAATTTCTTTTCTTCTGGGAAGGAAACTTGAAAACGTAAATTAAGTGTTTTCCAAGAAAAACTTCAGTACATATAAGGAAGAGGAAAACAGTCTATACCTTTACATATTGACAACCATCACCGCCTCCACTAATTGTAGTAAACGAAGTAGGACCTAGTAGGTATATGGTCATTGCTTTAATTGTTGTCATAATTCATTTGTAGTTATTGCCATCTCGAACCATGCATTTTGGATTCATAAATAGGTGAATCGCTATAACATATTCAGCATTGTAACGCCCCAGGGTCGTTCCTGTATTTTTATTGAGGTTTACAAATTAAGAGAGAGTTTATTCGAGTGAAAAGAGCTAAAATCGAGAAATGTTGCAGTCTTCTAAAATTATATAATTTACATAAAAGCGAGACATATTCCCTAACGGACTGAGGGATTATGACGAGTGTGGCACGACATTTGGGTTAGGGCTGATTGGATAACGATAATTTAAATCTGCCCAATACGCTCAGTTGCGGGCGCGTCCGTTTTGAAGGTGCCAATTGCGATCCGAGTTTCGTTTTGGGAAAACGGTTACTCTGGGATAGCGACCATATATAAACCAGTGTAACGGTTTTCTAGGGGGATTCTAGTGTGAGTTACAGTGGCGAGCGAAAGCCCTGTTCAAGGGTTCAGAGAATTTGTGGTTCTTTGTTCTCGTAGTGCGGGACTTCGAGAGTATTTCCGAAGTTATTATAGCGGTTTTGCTTATTAGTTCAGTCCGCAATACGTTCGAGTGATTTAAGGGAGTTTAAAGTGAATTATTATTGGATTGGAAGCGATTTTGGAGAAGTTGAAAGTGAGGTTTGTCGGAGAGCGAATCGGGAGTGTGGCGGGAGAGTTTTTGTGAGTTCCCCAACGTGGGGCAGCGTTTGGATATCCTTTGTGATTATTGAAAGTGGCATTAAAAGTATATTGAAATATATAAGTGAATCTTTATTGAGATCTTTGAGATCTTTAGTGAACCGTTTGTGTATTTCGGAATTGAGTTTTGATTGGTCATTTTTATCTGTTATTATTAAAACCACGTTGGGACTCTCCAACATGGTATATTTCTTTTCTTTCTTCGTTTTGTCTTTATTTTACTTTCAGAATACTCAGTTCACTGCGTTACCGAGTATTGTATGCGGTCCGGGATCGCTACAGCATTACCATGCAAATGTGTAAAACTGCCGAAGTTTTTGTTCATTGCAAAACAGTTTCACAATATTATTAAATGCCACATCAGGCGCTATTGTGTACATACAATTTAGAATCTCCAGGGCTTCACCATAATTACCATGTATACTGTACATAGTAAAACCTTGGTAATCTTGTTCGCATTTGCTGCACATGCAGAGGACAAATCCTCCATGACATCATTATTAAAACTGCAATTTTACAACTAACTTGTATTGAAACCTGTTGTGGAAACCAAATTTGTTAAAGAATATATGCAATTCTACGTCCAAATACAAGAGCCATAAACACGATAGAACGACATTGAAAAATGTAATTAAAAAGCCATCAATACTTTGCTCACAAGATTCCTTGTGTTTAGCGTAAGATCTGTTGTAATTGCTTGCTGGGTAGAATGCAAGCCCGTATTAATAATATCTTCGATGAACGATTACAATAAATGGTACAACTTTTGTTTATAGAACATGTGTTACGGTCTGTTTGTTGGCTCGTGCAGTTTGTCTACCAACACGCCCCCTCAGCCAATGGTGGAGGGCCAGTACGCAGTGGGCGGAGCCCACCAGCGTGCTCGTAAAGACGCTTAGCCGAGCGCTTAATACCGCTTGCAATTAAACAAAATGGCGGGTACCGAGACGGGTATTATTGAAATCGAAGTTAAGACAAACATTGATGACCTGAAGAAGTCGTTTTTAAAAGACGGAAACGATCTCATTGACAAAAAACGTAATAATTCAAAACTCATTACACAAGCTAAACTGGACGAACGAGTGCAAAACCTTGTTAACATCTACTCTCATGGCGGTACAAAAACAAGGCGCGATTTCGATTTGTGCAGGCTCTATGACTTGAAAGTCATTTTTGGAGTACCCAGGGTATTTAAGAAAGGAACGGAAAGGTAATATGCCAATGCATGTTTGAAATGTGAGGTGAACTGGTATGTGAAAAAATGTTTTTCCTATACAGGATAATTGTATCACTTGAGGATTCATTTCACATAATACATGATGCTCACATGGCAACTGGCCATGGTGGAAGGAATGTAATTCAGAAATTCATATTAGGAAAATATGCGAATGTGACTAACGACGCTGTACAGCTATATTTGAATTTATGCGAAGCTTGTGAGCTTAAAAAACCAAAGGCGCATAAGGGACTGGTTGTCAAACCAATATTATCTCAGGAATATAACTCAAGGTGTCAAGTGGACTTAATTGACATGCAGTCAAGACCTGATGGAGAATACAAGTATATTATGGTCTACCAAGATCACTTAACCAAATTCTGTGTATTAAAAGTTAGTATGTGTTGTATTGGTTGTATAACAGTACAATTTATTTAAATTTCACAAGGTTTTTTGCTTTATTTATTTTTTAAATCAGCCAACAAAAACCAAGATGGCCAATGAAGTTGCACAGCGCCTGCTGAAGATATTTTGTTTAATGGGTGCTCCTCATATTCTGCATTCGGACAACGGAAGGGAATTCGAAAATCAGGTAACTTTGTTAGCAGTGGTTTTCAAGAATGTACAAATACTAATTGATAGGTACATATCATTAAGGTTGTCAAAGAACTCCTGAAATTATGGCCAGATTGTAAACTTGTTCACGGAAAGCCCAGACACTCACAATCTCAGGGCTCTGTTGAGAGGTGCAATCGGGATGTGGAAACTAAGCTTGCATGCTGGATGAAGGATAACATGACCACAAAATGGACTGCAGGTCTTCCACTTATACAAATGTCCAAAAACACCTGTTTTCACTCTGGGATTGGACGTGCCCCATTTGAAGCATTGTTTGGCTGCAAACCAAAAATTGGGCTGTCAAGCTTAAATCTACCCAAACATATGCTAAGGCAATTGGAGTCCGAAGAAGACCTGGAAATGGCACTAAAAGAAGAAGTCTCGAAACCTCTGCAGCTTATTCAACATACAACAGTGTTGTCGATTCTTAACAGCCAGACGAACGATGCCAACGACAGCAATAGTGAAATTGGTATATTAATGAATAACTTGTAGAGGTATATTCTATTTGTTATTACATTGTACACATGTTAATTTTAAAGTGTCAGCTGAAACATCTTCAGGAAACGTATTTTATGGGAATGATACTTTGTGTATCACATGTCAAACTCCTGCACCAAATGCAAAATTATGCAAAATGTGTAAAAATCTGTGTCACAACACAAAATTATGCAGTGAACAACATAAGGAGCAGGATGAGAACAATTATGATGACAATATAATATGCAGGTAAACATCAACAGTGTCTACTCAAAAATAATCACAAAATGTCATCAAGAATTTTTCATTTCATGTTTCAGATGGTTCTTAAAATTTCAATCTTTGCTTTCAGACACTGCTACAACCAAGCGACAATTCAAAAAAAACGGCATGCAGCAAGACTTTCACTGGAAACTCAGGCAGACAAAATGAAAGAAATGTCATCAAAGAAATTGAAGGTTCTTCTATTCCGGTTATCATTGTTTTGGTTGAAATTGCTAACTGCATACTTAAAATTTTCCATTAACTTAAACATTCAAGGCAGTACATGTTGGCCAGACAGTTCGAGTCCCTATACCACAAGTTGACAGAAGCCGTGTTGACCTTCCTAATATTTTAGCTGTTGTTCAAAGTGATGACGGAGGGTTTTATCGGTTAGGAACAAAACATGGCATTCTGAGAAGCTTATATTCAAGGTAACAAAGAATGTAATATCGCTTACATGCATATTGGTATAATTATATTATATTTTTTAGAAATGAATTTGAGGTATGCAGTCAACCATTCATCGATGTACGTGAAGTTCCGTGCACCAATGAGATTTCTTTGCGCGAAGCAGTTGGGAAGTCCTCAATATCCGGTATGTTTACAGTCAACAATGTGAAATTTCAATTTTTGCTAACTTTTATTTATCTTGTCATATGCAGGACATCAGCAGGGATTTATAAAATGCAACTGCACGACCAAATGCCAAACAAAACGCTGTCGCTGTTTGTCATCGAATATGAAATGCAATAGCAAGTGCCACAGCAGCCTTGCTTGTTGTAATAAGTGACCACTGATGTTTAAAAGAGCTGCATTTTTAAATATTATGTAATAGCTACGTAGTTTACATAGTCAAACCAAGGAGTTATAAGGTGTTATATAACCTCATAACTCCTTGGTCAAACCTCGATCCATCATTGTTCCAAGAAATGTAATGTAAGAAACTATAATACTTGTAGTGTTACTTGTGAGGTAAAAAATGATACATGTGTTGAACATGTTCAAAACATGCAGGAAAAGTATGGATCGAGGCAATGTTATGTATGTTTTTGTTCATTTGTATTCCGACAATATTTCAACTCCTGTTAGGTTACATTACCTGAAATACAAATACTCATCTTTTATATAACTCCTGAAATTGTTGGAGAAATAAAATACTAGTTCATCAAATATATTCCGGTTCCGATATTAAATTGTAATTCCAATCGTGTTTGCAGCGAAAAAATAAAAATTTTGCTTTAAAATAATGATTGCACTGTCAGAGGAAAAAGTGTCTTAAAAAGTTTTAAAAAATTGGATAAGTGAAATTAAATTCTAATTGCGTAGAATTAAGACAACAAACTTCGTCTAAGTTTAAAAGGTTTAGTTTCGCCCATCCAGCTTTTAATTACAAATGGTACTCGCACTCGTATATTTTAGAATGTTTTATTTCCATCTTCTGGCCATTACACATTTAAAAACGACTTCTTCAGGTCATCAATGTTTTTCTTAACTTCGATTTGAATAATACCCGTCTCGGTACCCGCCATTTTGCTTAATTGCAAGCGGTATAAGCACTCGGCTAAGCGTCTTTACGAGCACGCTGGTGGGCTCCGCCCACTGCGTACTGGTCCTCCACCATTGGCTGAGAGGGCCTTTTGTTAGACACCCTACACGAGCCGATAAACAGACCGTAACATATATACACTTGCTCTATGAACGGCATAATGCAATAACCGACTTAGGCCTATTGATAAGGGTTAAAGGTGAACTGACAGGGCGTAGCCAATTAACTGTTGTCTCCCTTTTTGGCGAATTGTTGCTGTCCAAAGGTAGCAAGTCTCCGCTTTAACCGAATAGCAAGGTGGGTCACAGTCCACTTTTACCGCCCTGTCAGTTCACCTTTAACACTATAACAAGGCTTACATAGGCCTAATAACAAGCAATACAAAATATACACTTACTCTGCTTGGCGATCTGAAGGGGTCCATCGCAATGTTTTGATGACTGTAGTATTGAAAACTGTTGGTGGCGGTGAAGATGCTTGTTGGCAGCAGTTTCACAGACTGTGATGATGGTAGCTACAAACCCTGTCCTTTTATAGGACTTGTGGTTTTAGCCAATAAGATATATATGTATTCAGTGATTAATCATGCATGGTCAGGTTTATTCTTGTTGCTGTCACGGTTCCTTTTAACTTTTATGGTTTTTTCCTACCAATTCATTGTAGCTGGATGATTTATTTCTCTTTTTCCATCATGGGATTTGGCTTAGCTGTATAATTTATATATTTTCCTTTTTTATATTGCAATTTTATCTGACAAATACCATTTATCTTACGGTCCCATACGGTCCCATAAGGTTTTTTTTACCTGTCATGGATTTTTCTACCTATGTGGATGATTTATGAGTTTGTTATTTTCTTAGACTGTACTTTTTAGATGACCACTGTCATCTATCTTACACTCCCGTATAGTTGCATAATGTTTTTTCCGTTATGGATTTCTACCTATGAGGATGATTTGTGTGTTTGCTGTTTCAAACCGTACTTTTAGATGACTTTTGCTGTAAATCTTATGTTCCCATATAGTTGCAGAATTTTTTTCTGTCATGGGTTTCTTCCTATATGAGGATGATTTATGAGTTTGGTTTTTTTCCGTATGTTACTACATGCAAGGCCCTATCCTGGTTATGTAATGAAGGGATTTACAGGTCCCAATACTGCACCCTATGGGGCCTTTGTACTCGAGTAGGTCCTTACATTAG
>JAQIWR010001426.1:0-13870 GCA_034695945.1 Glomeris hexasticha
CTCATAGTTTAGGTGAAAACACCTTAATACGTTATTCTAGTCCATACAGCCGTTTTTGATTTATTTATCATTATGCAACAAAAATCCATTGTTTCCTGTGATCTGAAGCACCCTGTATATGTATAGCGTAGGCATTTAGCACATTTTGGTGCAAGCAGCATGCCATACGCACTGTCCCGGATGTAAATTTTGACAGTGTGAGGACTTTTGAGGACCTATTTCAGGGTACCTTGGAGAATTTTTATTAAACAAGCGAATCGGTGGAAAAATTAGAACAAAATTAGACATAGGTATGCAAATTTATACTACATGTTGTTGATGCTTCGGAAATTTTTCAGAGAAATCGGTTGCAAGAAATTTACCCACTCAGTTCAACTTAAGTTTCAGTGTACTTTACAAAACCATGTTAGCTCACCTGTAAACACTATAGTCCATATTATTTATGTGAAATGAACGTGAAAATTCAAAGAATTTGTTTTGTTTATTACAAAGACTGTTTGTTACCTTCTGTGAACATGATATTTTTGAGCCCATGTAACGAAAATGACATTGAATAAAATTAACGTAAACATTTGTAGTCCCATTTATATACGACCACATGCTATAAACCTTTCATGCTACACTTCAATTTTTTGGCGGATTAACAATGCAATGAATTAATGTCATTTAAAAAACAATGCATTCTGGAAAATGGCTACCAACACAAATGTTCCACAAAATGCCCCAAAATTGTAGTCACAAGTTCATTTATGACTAAACAAATCAGTGTACTATATAAAACACAAGGAAACGACAAAAAATGGCTTCCATTAAGCCTATGTTACAAAATAGGAATAGAAAAATTGCATGTCGCTGAAAAATATTGCCAAATAAACACACACATTCATGTACACCAATATTTCAGGTCTACATGTCACACTTGAAATATACAATGAATATGGCGGATAAAAAACAAGGGGGGGGCTGGTCATAGGTCTGTTGTACTACCAATTGTTTTAAAGAAAAGTTAAATTACCTGAGATTAACATAAAATAAGAGCATTGTCCAAATAATGCTGAAAAATACAAATGAACGGTCTATACAGGCATTAATTAATCCATTCATGCGTAAAAACACCAGTCAACTCAATATGTGATTTGCTACGTAACAGGTCTACATGTCCCCCAAAACATTGCCATTATCACAGGCAATTTCAGAGTGAAACTATTAATTACTTTGCCAACAAGTTACAGAAAATCCAGACCCAATTTCAAGAAAAAGACACGTGGAAAAATGTATTCCATAATGTCACGGCAATGTAACTCGCTATCCGTGTCGCTATCAATACTATTCGTGAATAGTTGGGGCACTTCTGTAGTCATCATCTTATTTTGCACAGATTATATGAAAATAGATTGTTAAGTAACCATCGTATTTTAGAGAAATAGTTTCAGCCAAATGCTTTTCCTAATTAACAAAAATGATCAATACGAATTTTGCGTGAAACTGGAAACGGATCAAAATAATATTTTGAATTACTATATCAGTCATTGCACAGCTTTCTTACAATGAGAAAGCAGGAACCGACATTCGTGAATTCACTAGAGAAATAAATTTGTATTATTAATTAAGTGCAACATTAGTGCTGAGGATGCCAGGTTCACTGCACTGTCGATGACTTCAACAACAAGCGATAGCTCGTTTGGTCTGTAAACAAATCCGCTTTATCAATGATTAGATGAAAATTCACATTCAATGAACGTTCAATCAATTGGTCCCAATAATTACCTCTTAACACCTCAACTGTGAACATAGATTCTTCACGAAGATTCCTTATCACCTATAATAAAACAAAAACCGTGCATTTTTAAAATTGCCATTGGTTTCTATGCAAAAAACTGTTTATACATTGCAGACATTCATTGTCACATATTTCTATTCTATTCCAGGGTGTCTATTGACATTATATTCCTGATAATCCTAATAAAGTCACTATAATGTTGCTGTAGTCAGTATAACTGTTGAATTTTTTAATGCAATACAATTTACCAAATAGGTTGTGAAACAACTTTAAATTCACTATTACTTAATGGACACCCTGTTTCATTTACATCATCATGCAGTCATGTGTTTTAACCAACTGTACACAAATATCAAAGCTTTGTCACCAGTTTAAAAGCCTGGGTCATGCAAATTAATAGATCGTTGGGAAAAGAAATCGAATCTTGTTAAAATCTGTGACCTTTTTGCAAATCCCATTGCAAAAGGAGGCAATAAAAGTTTGAATTGATGCCATTTAGTGTGACATATTAGTTTATAACATTCTGAGCCACAATAGTAAACCCAGTATTGTGTCACTGTTACATCTGGCATTTTGACTGAACTTCCATATCATGCAAAAGTCATTTATTTGGTTCACACCCTGCTTTATTATAGTAATAAACTCAAGAGATTTGCCTGCATATCACAAAAAAAGTCCAGCAGCACAGAAATCCCAAATAATCTCTTTCAGATGAAAAAATTAAAATGCTCAATAACACCAAAAGTGTCAGTCTGATTAAACAATATATTCATTCCATTGGTGTTATCAAAAACAAAGAAATTCAACTCCCATTTAAAATAGTACATAATATCTCCAAGTAATTTTAGAAAATTACCGATTTCACGTTTACATGCACACATTTAACCGGAAATTATTTTGCAGAATCTGGTGCCGGACGTGTTTGTATAATCATTTTTATATTTCTTGACATCGTTTTAATGAATCCAGCTAATCTTTTTTGCATTCATAAACAACATTCCATGTGATAAAGTTAAAAAAATAGGCTAGCTACAACAAACTTAATCATGCATACCATTTTTATTCCTAAATAAAAACATGCAAAACCATGCGGACATACACAATAACTCCTAATTATTAAAAGTTGTTTTTAGGGAAATAGCGCAATCACTGACCTCATCATTAACCAATACGTGTATTCCAGATGGCCCCTGGATGTACACATCATGAACATTTTGTGTTTGTACATTGATTAACTGCGCCAACTTGCCAATCAACTCCTCAACTGACAGATTCTCCAGGTAAAGCGCATGATACACTAAAAGAATTAGCCATCAGCACCATAATTCTATCCATTATGCAAACACAACTAGAGTGGAAGGAACATAATAAGTACCACAGTCTATACTTCCTTGATCAGGTTCTAAGCAAACGTAAATCGTCAGACGCGGACGAATATTCCTGCATAACAATCCATTCAACGTATTTATTGCAAAGTTGCTAATGATATCAAATTACCCAGGTAAAACTTTTCCTAGAATTCTATAGACTCGTGTATAGTTTTACATGGGTATACCACACAAACGAACACAGCTTACCTCGAGTGCAAGGCATTGTATAACCGAATGCCATCAGTTAAACTGCAAATTTGTATTAAATCCTCCCTACTGAGCCTCATAATATCAGCACCTTGTTTTTAAAAAGGAAAGTGAAAATACAAATACACAACGCTCACATTCAGTATTCTTGTCTTACGAAAAATACCAGAAAAGCTAGCAAACGTTCGGACATAGTTGCCAAAGCGGTGAGCCTGAAGCCACTGGCAAGTCTGCGCCGAAGAGGCATCTGTTGATAATGGTTGCTGATACATGTGTAGAAAGTCAAAAGCCTGCAACACCCACAAATCTTACCCACACATTCATGTATCAGTGTAAATATAGCTCGTTATTTCCAAGAGAACTTACAGCATTGTCAAGGGTATCAACACTACCCATCACGGGACTTTCCGCCGTTAAACTTGTCGGTGTTCCCGGTGGCCTAAAACACATGCAGTACAATCCAATTAGAACACAGTATGGACATATAGTATTAAAGGTGAAATGACATGGTAATTTTTCACCTTACAATTTGTACACAAATTGGGACAAAGATTAACATATATGTATACTTAACATTCCACCAATATTTAGAAGTTTTGAATTTATGGTTATTTGCTACTCAAATCTTCCAGATAGGAGATCGGCTAGCACAGGCAAACCTCCTAACTTAATTACCCCAATACAAGAAGCACGCACCTCCAACTTTAAGTGCCAATTATTTTGTTTGCTAATTTCCAAAAAATGGTTTTTCCTCATGAAGGTTACTAGTTTCATTGTAGTACCTTACAAAACCGTGTCAGTTCACCTTTAAGGAATGAATTAATATTCAATACATTCATTAAGGAATTGCGCAACATTAAAGAGAAGATTAGATACAAGTGTGACAATTCGGGTTGCCAGTACACGTATACATGTCTTTCTCACGGTACGACTAAGTAGAATGCAATTTTTGTTCAATTACACTTAAAACTCCAAAACGTATTCAAATTTTGTATAAGTGTAACTACAATTTGATGGAACTATTGCCATTTGGCACCACTGTGGTTACCAATCATGAAGTATCATTTAAAATATATAAAAACAATATACCGGCTAGGTATTTCCGCGATACTGCACTGGGCTTTAAATATTTCCTCAAGGCCTTTCTTTATACATGATGTAAATACTAATTTTCTAACCACGCCTACGACAAATATCCAATGGTCAATATATTTGCATGTCAATTTTGTCAAACAACCTTCTTGAATTTTAATAAAAAATGTCAATGCAATATGTCAGACTGAAAAACGCCTCTCGAATTAATAAATGCACAACCTAATTATAAAATTTATAAATATACATTTTACATTATAAAACTAGTTTGGTCTATTTTTGGTTAGCACGACAACATAAAACCTTCAAATCCACGTTAATTAAAAATGGATCAAGGCCTATAAAGAACTTATATTTCGGTAGCACGTGTAGTGCGTGAAATTGCCGAGTTCAAATTTTCTATTATGTCACATGGAAATGAAATCCTACTATGTACAGTGAAGTAAACGAATAAATCGAAAATTGCAATTACTGTTCTGATGGTGTGGGGCTATAGATGATGGAATCGGCCTTTTGCGGAGGCATTGACGATGATACTGATACAGCTACTGATGGTGCTGGTGAGGAATAAATGGAGTCCAGCAGACACTGCAATAGGAAACTGTGCAGCAAAAAATTTGAAAAGACCACATACACTTGAAGTTCGCTATTGTACCTCTGTTAAGACGGTGCAGTCGTATGAAGGTTGAAATTTGTCCTAAAAGAAATAAAAGTCAAATTTAACACACGCTTCAAAACTATTCTCCAGCAAGGAAAAAGAATTGAATTATGACTTTGCAAATTGCAAGTACATCAAGTTGAAAAATATAGTACTGTTTAGGTTACTAGTACAGTTAAACCCACATAAGTGAGAAAAAACACAGCGAAATTCACCTATAAATACTAAAACCGTGCTCAAAGTTGCACCATGGAGAGGTTGGTGATTGGGGAAATTATATAAATACGAGTGCTTTGACCAATGACGCAGTTTGGTCACTGTTAGCCACGCAAATGCAGTATAACTTCTCCCTCATTGGTCTAAGGACTTCCGCAGCCATCATCATGGTGCAACTTTGAATGTGGTTTTAGTATAGTAAAATTATCTCGCAATGAAATCTAGCCCAATGTTTTTTGCATATGTTATCTAAAACTCGTGTTTGGTATTTTGTTCCAATCAAATTAAAAGAGTAACACAAAAATCAAGAAGAGAAATTGTTCAAAGCGTAAAAAATGATTAATTTTCCAGGATTAAGGAAAAAAATTCCAGGATTTCAAGGACAACAAAAAATTCCAGGATTCCCAGTATCAGTATAGATGATGCTCATCACAAATTGTATAGCATGTGTGATAATAATTTTAAAAGTGGAACACTTTTCCTTGAATCGTTGACTACCAACTTACGAGGGTTTGACTGTACATGAATAACCGTACAAAAAGACACTGAAACCAGACAGGAAAAATGAAGAATGAAGTGCACGTTAGAGTTGCAAAAGGTCATAATTAACTGCATGTAAAGATTTTCAAAGAAGTACTGACACCGCACGTCACCTGATCCGACGCAGTCCGCTTTTCCATCTTTTCCCGGTCAGTTTTATGCTTTCGGTCTGCGCCTTTAGGCTTAATTACAATCAACATTCAATTCAAATAAGACAATCGGTTCAAAAACAGTTCTTCAGAATTATATTCAGCACTTACTTTGAAAACTTTAACTTGACATGATGCAGAATGAAGTCTTTGCGCCGGACCTTCTCCGTGAGTGTAAGTCTCGATTTGAACACGAAAAGGTACACCTTTTTCACCTCCATGTTTCTTGGGTGTGAACTCTGTACTGATGCAGTTAACCTGCAATACAGGTACTTAGTATATATATTTCTTGGCTACATTTTTTAGAACCTATTCACTGCAGTTACATACAGCAATCCAACTTACTCTGATAAAAACCCCAGTTTCTTTCGTAGGGTCCCATGCGAATTCGCATACGTTCAGCATACTTAGGTCCTGTACAATATCACATATCCCGTAAGAAAGAGGGATATCTAAATCAGAAAACCAGCATTTGTAACTTCTAACATCTTTTTCCATAATAAGTTGCTATTAGCGCAAAGTTTCCTGTGAACTAACCGATGTCTAGGATCCGTTCGCCGGGACGCGTATGCTTCCAACTGGCAATCTGTTCCTTTTCCATGTATTGCAGTCTTCTTTCATGGAAACAAACCCGCACAATGCTCTGAAATAATACAAATCCAATGAATATAACAGCAAATATTTGTTTCTTAAATTACATATGCTTCACGGCTGTTTCCATAAAATTGATAAGCAATTAGATTTCCAGGATTCAAGCAACTTTTGATATTGAAGATGTTGCATGTTTAGTATAACAACAGAAAAGTTGAACAAACTAATCTGTCAGAATCTTCATGCAATACTACTAACAGGAATAGAAAACAGGTTGTTTCCAGATACTATAACAGTGCCATAATTTGTATATACAAGTGTATGTACATGTAGTACAACATTAATAGCATTTAGTTCTTAATTCACTGCTCCTATTTATATTATACAACACCATTCAAGTTGGCAAATGTAACTTTAATTGCATGAAACATTTACACACGTCCTTCGCAACATCCAATACCTTTCCTCCCTCGCTCTCTGCCGAACATAATCATTATTGTATAGTCATCAGTCCTTGAGCAAGTAAAAACCATGTCCTTGGCAAAGCAAAATCTCAGTGAGGTAAATGCACTGCATGATTGTCATTTCCAATTTCGACCTCCGAACATTAAATCTGGGTCATTCAGCAAAGTGGCAACAATGTCGCTCTGCCTCCTATCCAAAAAAGCTGGCAAGGTTGACATGCACAATTCACAAACTTTGTTTAGCTCCAGCCATTCAATAGTTTCTTTTGTTGTTAAACCGCAACAAAAATCCGACATTTTTTTTTACTCTCAGGCAGAGGACACTATTTTTTCAGGATTATCAAGTGCATTTACTCATTTTTCCAAGACACAAAATAAATAAATAACTTGACTGATAATGTTAGTTATTAATCATGTTATGCTAGAATGGTAAAGGGACAGATGGTTGCATAACAAGACACAACTAATTATGCATGCAAACCAGTGATTAAGTGAAGTATGATTGTTTTTTTGTTTAAAGGAATCTAAAGATATTTATCATAATTTAAAAGTAATAGAAGAGAATTCAAGTGTATTACGAAAATGTTAAATTATCTATGACTTAATAAAGCATTCCAGTACATTTCCAGGATTAAATTTCAAGCATAACGAGAAACTCCAGAATAATTCCAGGACATCCACTTCAGTAGACACCCTGTTTACTTAACAGGGCAACATGAGTTTATTTTGCACTGTGTTAAGTCAAACATGACATCCTCTGGCCATTTCAAAACTTTAAAATCCATTGATTATATAATGGATGATGTCTTCTGAACAACAACACAAGTCAGAGCAAAAAGGAGCAATGTGTAGAACAATTCGTGCCTATGATGCATGACACAATTTTCTGCCAATCTTACAGACCTTTGATGTCATTAAGATTAAGACTGTAGACGTATTCACTCGTGCTTCAGACATACAGCATATGTACATTAAAAATGCAGTTTGCCAAACAACATTAAGCTTGATAGCAGTGACCTTCCAATTATTAAGGTCAGTACTCAAGTGATGCTTAGATCACATAAGATGAATCGGTCAATGTTCTTAAACTCTCATAGAAACAATCAAATTAAATCAAGCACCACTCACTTTGAGAAACTTTCCCCTGAACTCTGCAAGATCTCCCAGTTTCTTCAACTTGATCTCATAAGATTGACCTGAGGAGCAAAAAGAGGCACATCTTAGATTTTAGCAATCAATCGCAGTGCACCTTAAATTACCCGATCAAGAAAATAATTTAAAACATGCCTTGGTTCAAATATGTCAGAGTTTCTTCATGCATCTTTGTGGCAATGGAAGTGGCAGCTCCTAGAACATACTGGAAACGATTCTGGCTCAGACCACTGTTGCCTACGCAGTACGGCGAAGAAGGGTTTGGTCCTGCCGAAGACACGCTCGTGCCACCGTTGCCAACTCCATTCCCTACACCGATGGATCCACCACTTCCACTTCCTCCACCAACACTGGTCACACTGCCTGAAGGAGATGGCATCAACAAGGGGCCATGAGGATGAGGTGAGGCTCCTCCGGTAGAAGACTGCGCAGTTGTCGAGTTACCGTGCTGGCATCTGAAAATATATCACATTTGCTATTACAATATAAGAAAAATAACGTGCAGTTTTAAGCATCATTTATTCAAGTAGAAAAAGATCTGCTAAAATAGAGTAGACATGATCTTAAACTGTGATAATGACAAGAATCACAAAATGCTGTTGTTGCTTAAGTTTTACATTACTCGAACTGTCTGTTCACCAGGGTCGTTATGAAGGTCCACCAGGCTAATCAATTGCTAAAACGGTTATTTATACGTGTTTTAGGATTGTAACCATGACGTTGTTTACAGATAATATTATAATCGCATCCCTGACTAACCTTGCGCTGTGGTTTCATTGCCATTTACAGACTTGACCAATTAAACTTCTATTCGATATGGAAATGTGTTTCTTGTTTCTCAAGGTGTTTAAACCATTTGTCTGCAAGAGTTGTGGAAGTAGATACACTTGATGATATGGAGGGGATGAAACATTGAACACTTTGACACGAAATAGCAGACTTACTAAAAAAATCCATTATTGAGATTATTGATGAGATACAACTATTAGTATTATGATTTGTTGTTCAACTTACACGGTTTTCAATAACAGAGAGTTTATGCAATTTTATTACATGCTGATTTAATTATTGTCATTCGGCAATATAATAGATTAAAATCTGATTACAGTATAAGTTTGAATGGACCTAATCAAAATATGGCTTCTCTGCAGCAGTTGTTTATGTCAAAATCCAATCCACATGATTATTATTCTGGTTTGACAGATCAGATTATCCAACTGTGGAATCGGACCTCAAGATTTTATTAATTATTATTGCTTGAGTAATTTATGTTTAAATACTTCCTATAAACTAATATCTTACATTTCCTCTGCAAATATTACTATACATCGACACCGAAGTTTTATGAATCCATGTGCTGGATCACGAATATATGAACATTGAAGTGTTTAAAATCCATGAGTAAACAGTGTTAGAAATACTTTTGGCAGCAACAGCAGTTTCAAATGGCCGAATAACAATTATTTGCGTACGACCAAACAGTTGGCGATTAAAAATTATAAAAGCTGATGGCAAATTTATTATGGGTAATTAGAGTTTTGCGTAGCTTGACACATTTTCCAGCTCGTTATCATGTCTGTGCAACATATAGCAAACACATAAAACAACTCCTGGCTACAACGAAAAACATCTTTGCAAAAATAACCACTTTGCAACAACTACTATATGGTGTATCGATGATAATCACCCTGAAATAATCTTAGCAAATAACTGTAAACACAGACAGGGTTACTGTATATATTCTTACAAACAGTAATAAAAATGTTTCTGACATCCACACAAGGCCAATGTGCAGGAGGAGTAAACAGTAAATGGTAAGTTTATACACTATTATAGTGGTGCCCACTGCTTCAAACATTGTCAACTATACAATACACATGTAAAATAAATGAAACAGGACTGACTAACATTTGCAACAAATGACATAACATGATGGAGGTGAACATGTGAAATATCAAATGGTTCTTTCAGAAGTATGCAGATTAAAGATTAAAGTTTAAAGATGAAATAAACAGAATTATGTCCTTTCAAGCTACATAAACATAAGTAATCGTGACCACAGACCGTCACTTCCTAGTGCTTGTTTCATGATTATATGCTCTTAAAAAACAAAGGGCATCTTGCTACCTGTCACAGGAGTTTGTGTACGAATCACTGAATGTAAGCTGCCCATCAGTTTCTGTAAAAGACAAGTGGCCCTGATCATGGTTGCCATGATGTGGCAAGGTCTTCTCCGAGCCAACGCCATTTCCTCGCACCATACTCCACTCCTCATGAGTAGAAGAAGAGGCAGAAGTAGAAGTCAGTGTTGTTGTGTGTCCATTATGGTAAGTGGAATTCATGGAAGGTGGCTGATGCAGTTCGTGTTCGTTGTACAAGTTGAGATGATGAAGAGGTTCCCTCTTTAGCCTCTTACTCCTATTCGCATGCTGATGATGGTGGTGGTGGTGACCGTAGCACGAATCGCCACCATTGTCCACCAAGGTGTCCAGCATGGTGATGTCCTGCTAGGAGCACCTCTCACTCTCTGTCGCTCTCTCTCTCTCCCGATGTCCAGCTGATGGAGATGAAACGATGAAACAGTGTAGTAGTAACTACAAGTTGGAGCTTGGCACAACAGTCTGAGCAGGAGGAGGAGGAGGAGCAACCGACACCAACTGGCCTCGTCTGGTAATTGTTGGACATTGAGATTTGGTTCCGCCCCCGCAAGCAAGTTCGTCCCTCAGGTGCTGTAGCAGTTGCTGTTGCCAAGTGCTAATATTCTCTCAAACAGTTTACACCAGGTGAGTATGATGATGGTGGTGGTGGATACAAGTGTTGCGCAATAATCCACACTTCCTCGTCTTTCATCATTTTTTCTGCCCATTTTCTGCAACCATTTCGCAATTACCCTTAATATCCCCTGCCACCCAACTCCACTCAACTCCCTCTAAACGTTGGATACTTGTATGCATGTGGGTACAAATGGCAAATTGGGGAAATCCAAACGGAAATACGACTGGCACCAAAAGTTCAAAGCTCTTGTCACTCATCAAGAAGCATAGATAGCACACATGTATACAGTATATAGGGAAAATGGGAGCTGGTTGCCGTTTCCAGTTTCCAGTTTCAGGTGTTATAAATAGTTAATGAAAGATTAGCCACTGAGATTATAGTGAACGTTTGTTGTCTGGCCCAGGTCAACTCAACTTGACCGACTTCCGCAAGAAACAGGACCACATTTATTATTTATTTATCATCAGCTCATTTTGGTTCAAGCAATTCACATCTGATTTTGTGATTTGTGGACTATGAACGTTCAGACCACCATCATTATTGTCATTGAGAAAGCTTTTATGGGTGAGGTCAAAGGACAAGATGCATAGTAGGTCAATATTGATGTTCATTTTTTTCAAGTGACGTTTATGCATAAAAAAATTCAATGTTTGTTTGATTTTAAAAGTGTCATTTATAAGAAAAGGAGGAAGAGAGCATTCTTCATTTTTAAATTACATAATTTCTACATGAATAACAAGTATTTATGGTGATCCCAACGTGTTTCTACCCTGACCTTTGAACTTTATGAACCTGCTCTTCACCTTCAGGTATATTTTTCATGCTATTTATCATTCAAGAGTTGTGAGATGGAAAACTAGACTTTAGAAAACAAAAATCGGTTATAATCAAATGCAAATCACATCATCAGGAAAACAGCAACTGTATGACATTATCCTTTTGCAACATCCCCTACAACATAAATCATCATCATCCATCACTTTTTGCTCCTCTGTTTCAACTTGTCATAAAGATAATTTTTGAACGCTCCCTAGATGTAAGAGTTTACAGCACAAAATATCCTGGCAAAGTGTAGTCAATATTTGTTGCAGTTTCTTATAGAATAGTCATAGTAAAAAATCCAACTCCTTTGCACCTCTTGATCATTCATGATTACGGGCATTAGCATGTTGTGTATGCAGAAAACAACACCCTCAGAATAATTATGTACATACGTAGTGAAATTGTATGTTTGTCGAAGCCAGAACTTTGAGTTGGGATTTTCTAACAACTTTTGTCGGCCTTTGCAAGAAGAGTAACTAAAAAAATTGAAGGAAACTTTTGTCTGATATAGCTGCAATGAAAAGAAAGCCAGTGACGTCATATATTACATGTTAAATACCTGTGTACTACACGTGCAAACATTCAATAAATCCCTTACCCAGAAATCTGCAAACATTTACATACATTAACATGCACAACAGTTCAATTCCAATTAATTGCTCCACATGAACATGTATAGCAGTTCAATTGGAATTAATATTTTTATGTGAACATATATTATTTGTTTACATCAAAACACTGAAATTAGTGTCTTCAAATTAATGTATTTTTCAAAGTGTAATTGTATTGGCTGGATGTGACCTAGTCCAAGAGGTGACATTCACTATTCAGGCTCAGTGGCGCCCTACTGGTGGCCAAATTCGACAACTCAAGTATTATTGTACGTACATATTGCTGTAGTGAATTTCAAATTTCACCGACAAAGGGCCTGAAAGACTGTAGTATTTATCACATTTATCAATGAAACTATGTATATATGAAGTAAGTTCATTAAATAAGATCAAGGTAAGATGTTACTTTTGAAGGAAACTAGTAAACAAACTACGTACAGTGGAAAATGAAGATGGTGGAAAACTGACTGGTGGAAACCTGTCTATGAAAGGAAAATTTGAATTGATTTTGGGCCATTGACAGTATAATTTACTGTTTAAAAGACCAATCGTGTTTTGTGCAAAATTGTAATTAAATTTAAAATTTGGTGTGGGATACAAAAATATAAGTGTTTATAATTTGTTACTATTAATGACCATCATGCATGGTTGAGCCATACAACTCCTTGGTTGAGCATATGGGGGTGCTGCACTACATTTTATACCACAACTGAATACTGAATATCATCTTCATTCCTAATCAAATTAGCAAGTACAAAAAGGTTCACACTGTTACAACTATAATTACACGACGGGGGCAAATGTCAGAAATTAGTGTCTACAATGTGTTGCATGTGAAACTTTTTAAAAAATCCAGCCAGATTGATTAATCGCATATTCACGATTCTTTACCAAGAAAATACATTTATGCGCAGTCACCATTTTCCTTTCACGCTTAAAGTATCTGGTAATTTCCTCCAAAAAATTACCAAAGCACGTCCCCAAACCAAAAGCAAAAACACATCCTTGAAAGAAAAACTTTTTGCCGTATTGGCAAATATTACCAAGTTACGGTAATGCTAGCAATAAATGTGCACCAATGAAAAATTGCATTTCCAAGCGTAAAAATCTTGCAACACAGGTGCATTGTGAGAATATGAGCAGGTTCATCATTATAGTATTTGCTGAATGTAATCATCAGGCTGTCAAGTAACACATTTTCCTGAAATAGTATATCGAAAATGTTTTCAAAAATATAGGATAAATATAGGAATATATTGTGCTACCTTCCAAGTAATGTTTTCTGCATATTACATAGCCCTATTTATAAATCCATGGTACATCTACTAATCAAAACAGCTTAGAAATTATAATGAGAAAAAACTATATATACGAGCGCCAGTGAATTGGTGCACTTTTCCAATTATCGGCTTAGTGATCGGTCTTTTGTTCACTTAATTGCGT
>JAQIWR010001427.1:0-13870 GCA_034695945.1 Glomeris hexasticha
GATTTTTTGTGGCATTAGCTCAGTTAGGGTGAAAGTTTTCAGGGTAGGTTCCAAAACCTTGTCAGTTGTCCTTTAATCCAGGGATTCTTAATCTGTGTTTGTTCACCTCCCCAGGTGAGGTATACTAGACATACTTAAGGGGAGGAATTCGCAGGGAATTAGCAATTAATTGTTTGCTCTTCTTTCGAATATCATGGATAGCATCTGTCTAATTACTGGGGAAGGTTTTACAGCAGCAAGTTAAGAACCACTGATTCAGCCATATACTACTCCTCCATCTACTACTAACTTGGACTAACATCGTCCTCGCTAGAATCTTCTTCCAAATTCTCCCCTTTTGGATTGCCAGTGCCATTTGATGGAAACCTAATTTTGGCAGGAACAGTTCCAGCGTAAGGAATGGAGAAGGTATATCCTCTTGCACATTGATTCTCTAGGTAATCGATTGTGTTTGATTCTACAATAGCTGATGGATCTGTAATTCTGTCTTGGCTATTCAAATGGCACTCGAAGTTAACGATATTGTAGTTGATGGAACGGCACTGAAACGATGTTTCCATAAGACATCTAAACATGAAATAATTGCACCATTATGAATTGTGTAGCATTTGGACCTAAGTGCATGTTCATATGCATAATACATACTTTTCCTCGCAGTGACTTCTAGAAATTCCCATATAGAAGTTTCTGGCTTTTACTTGCAGCTGTGTTTTAAGAAATCTTTCGAATGTCCACAACTTTCCACAGCCCTTGGCATCTTGAAAACAATCATTAACTTTACGTAGATTATAAAAACAAAGTAAAATGAAATGTATTTTGTTTTACACCTTAGCATAGAATTTTAAATGGGCTAATGAAATCCTGTCAGCTTTAATCTGTGCAATGATCTGTGCAAGTTGAATTACAAAATATAATACAAATTGTATCACTTACTTTCATAACAAACAGCTTCAAAGTATGCTATTGATTTTCCTCGTTGAAGTACATCTCTGTTGACAGATGGATCGGAGCGTTTTGCATAACATCTGTTAGAACTGTAATCCAATACCATTGCCTGACACTCATCATCAGTGTCACATTCATGAATACATTCTGCTGTGATGCCTTTCAGATTCCCTCCATTATGCAATGCTGTTAAGTCTTCGGTTAAGTGATAGCCAGTTGTCTTTTCGTACTCTGTTCTTCCATGATTCCCTGCGCAACGTCCACCTAAAATATTTGACACCTCATTGCTGTTATGATTTTGGTTCAGTTAGCAATCATTTAGTCAGACAGAACATTTTTCACCTTGTTATGCAAGGGTATGTTTGGAAGCTCTTTGAATGGTTGGGTTTAGGGAGTGACTGGGAAATACTTGTGAATTTAAAAATACCTTGTGGACGCGGTCTTGAAGTCTGTGTTGCAATTCCATCAGTGGTAGCATCAGCAGTAGAGATTTCAATACCGTGGGTTGAATGAGTTGTGAAGGATGATGGCAGTGACGGTGTTGCAGATGTGTTGGATGTTGTTGATGTAGTAGAAGTAGATTGTAAGCCACATATTCTTTCAAAGTAAGGTACATTAGCACTGGAGATAATCGCTAACATTCCACCACTGGTCCTATCATCACCACTCAGGATGCACTCAGAAGACGGTTTAAGGAAGGAAAATGCCCTGCATGTGAAACCTCTGCTTGTGTCACATGCTTCCCTGCACGTATCACCTGATGTTATATCTTTTAGTATAAGGTCTACGTATCGTGGAATAGCAGCGTTTATTTGCTGAAGCTGGCACTGCTGGTTAACGGAGACACATTGGTTTTCCAGATAGTCAACTTGTCGTCTTGATCTGACGAAGGAACTGGGCAACGTCCTGCGGTCATTTCGACTTAGGATACACTGGGTTGTTGAGTAGTCGTAGTTTGCCGAACGACATTCAAAATTAGGTTCTCGTAGACAAGCATCTTCACATTCCCTTCGGTTTTGCACGTGGTCTAGAACCTTGTCAGAAGCTCCCACCAACTCGTGACGTAACACCCTTTCGAACATCCAAATGCGTTCCCTACATCGAGGTTGGAATCGGCCACCTGTAAAATAAATTACAACAATTTACATGTAGTCTGTTCACATAAACTTCCCCCTTTCAATTCATTGATTTGTCCGCTTTAAAAAGGTGGGGCAGTTGCTGCCCCACCAGTTGCTGCTTCTACCCCTACAAGGGGGAGAAGGTAAAATAACTTCATTGACAATTTCCTTCAGGCTAGAATTTCCTTTTCAGTTTGTGTTCAGCAAAGCGGTGGAATGACGCTTGTTTATTGCACATGTACACATGTAAAATAAATTAGGGGATAAAGTGGAATTGATAAGGGAGAAATTTTATCTACTCCCCCGTTCAGGCATAGAAGCAGTAACCTGAGCGTACGTGATGTCACCAACAGATTCCATATAACCCAGCTCCCCTTTTCAAATTGAATTCGCTCGTCAATTTATTGGGGAAGATTGATATTGGAGAAAGCCTTTTGGCGAACAAGCTATGCAATGTTTTCGATCTAATCTATCTGACAAACCTGATAGGCAAACTTTTTCAAAATATGACTGTCCACCATGCTCAACTGGAGCAAGGTCCTGGTTCCTTCCTAAGCTGTTGCGATCCAATTTGTAACAGGTGCTGCTAGAATAGTCGATGAGGACAGCAGGGCAGGAAGGCCCATTGTTGCGGCACTTTTCAAGACACGCGGAACTGTTTTTCCCAAGAGTTGACAGTAGGACTTCACTAAGTGCATTCCGAAGAGTGAAACCTGTCATCTTCTCGAATGAAACCTCTCCTCCTATACATGGATCTGAACGGAAGTTTGGAATAGAAAATTAGAAATATATATTTCATTCACAGGGCACAACAAAAATAGACGTTTCACCCTCAGAAGCCCCTCAACCCAATACCACCCTTAATGTTACATTTATTAAGACATCCCTTATTGACAGACTTGAACAAACTCCAGAGATGGGCTAATGGGATATTATTAGATTGGCTCCATGGTCCATTGAATGGATGAATGGGATTTTCATGCCTATGTTGATGGGCAAACCTGTGACTTCAGAGGATATACTCCGGATGTTCCAAGCCCAATTACAGGATTAGCTAAGTGCTCCATCGATCGACAATTAGCCGTGACGAGGAAAGGCGCCTCCTTCAATAGGGGTGAATGGTAAAAACCGGATTGGACAATAGAGCGTTTAGCTAATCCTTTAATTGGGCTTGGAACATTTGGAGCAATGCGAGTATAAGTTTTAACTTGGGATTTATTCTTTCCCTGCATAGCTTATAGAGCATTTCATATTGACCTGGGCTGCATCTGCGCTCCCCGTAGAGTGATCCACGTTGTGAAATGGGCTTAGCCCTTGAACTTTCTGAATCATCCCCACTCAAGGAACAAGCTTGTCGCTCTGGAATATAGGAGTAAGAGCGGCAGAAGAATACATCTGCCTATAAGTAGATACAAACATCATTAGGCTTGCCACATGCAATTGACGGTTTGCCAGATGCGCGTGAACCCTCTATAGTGGCAGAATGCAAACGTTCTCAAGCTTGGAACTATCAAAACTTGAGTTGCACCAGCATGCAAAAGGTGTGATACTGATAATACATGTCTGCCAGGCAGGGTTTCATTATTCAAGACGAAATCTTACATGTTCACATTGGGATTTGCATTCTTCTTCCGATGATGCTCCTGATTCAAGCTCCATGTTGGGAATGGCAAGATCAGCAACAGTGTCATAATCACAAATAGTAGAACCTTTATAAAACAAATACTTTAATTTTATAGCATTGCACTTCTAATGTTTGCTACAAAACATTATTAACACATGCGATGCAAAACATTATTGTCCTAACCGCTTGATCTAGCGATAAGGACAATCATCCGGGGACATGCTGCATTTTAATTCCAGTGTTTTGAGGATATTATAGTTAGCAATGAAATGCATTCAAAAGTAGTTTGTAATTATTAAGTAAGCTGCAAAAGAAGTATTATTGTTAAGAGATTTACGTACTCCGCATGTTGCATTGATTTTCAAGGTATTCGGTACGTCTCTCGCTATCGATGGAAAATGCAATCTTCTGTGAACGTCTATCTTTGGTGCTAAGGTTACAAGTGCGATCTACTGAGTTGTACTGCGCTGACAAGCAAGTGAAAGAAGTTTCCAGAAGGCAAAGTTTGGCGCAATCCGCTCGCGTGCGGACATTGCTTTCGGACTTGTCGATGAATCCTCGCAATAGTCCTCCTACAACTCTTTCAAATGCCCACATCCTATCCCCGCAAATCGTATTCAGATTGGTAACTGCAATTACATTAAGCAATTATGTAGGTAGTTATGTCCAGTACATTTCACGTATTTCAAAACATACACGTATTGGGAATATTTTCAGACTATTGAGATACACTGTAGATAAATGAAATACAATGTTAAATTAAGGCAAATCATATCTTCATAGCTCCATTTAGTGTAGGAATGTATGGGTAACTTGACTACCTCCAGCAAGGCAGATCTTCTCGAAAGCTGCACTTTTTTCGCGCAGACGTAGCGGTTTCTTCTCCGATTCTCGGACTGTCACCGAAACACATTGATTCAAGGAATAATCTGCCAGAAACAAAACTAAATTTACTTTGAAGAGCTAGATTAATTCACATAGATCTCTCTATTCTGTAAGTACATACCCATATTGACGATATCGCACTCATTTTTGGCTCGGCACAAATTTAAACAATCTAAGACAATTGCTCCTGTAACTTGGGATATGAGGACTTGGGATACTACATTGCTAATATCCATTTGGAAGTTGGTAGTCTTCTCGAATGTTTGAGATCCTCCGAAACATCCTTGCCCTGTACCATGAGATCATAAACTGATTAATGACAAAACTTTATCGTACCACAACGATAGTAACAGGCATGGTCAAGTGGATAGAGTTTCTTCTTTCTGTCAAGGAATTCCAGCTCTAATCATATGTTTAATATGCTTTGTTTACAATGAAAGGGCTCAGGCATGCACCTGATGATGGGTATTTAACAAAACCCAAGACACGTGTCGTGTCGCTAAAATGATATTTGTGTGTATTATGTTTACCATGCAGATTTTCAAACTTTTTAAAGCCTAATGAACTTCAATATCATTCAGGAACAATATCAACTCAATTGCTCTGCTAATTCAAGTAGACTATTCCAGTGTAAGCATTATTACCTTTAGATGAGTGATGAATTGTGCAGCATATGAAGAAAAGCAGCAACACCTTCGTTGAGACTTTCATTATCAACAGTTAACCATGAGAAAAAGGATTGCTGTTGAAAACATAGTAGGATCTCCTTAGTGAATGACAGCTACTATAAATAAGGCTGGGTTATTTAACTCGAATTTCACTTACTTTTGATTCTGAACGGGAACAAAAAGCATGCAATTTGTCAATGGCTATAGTGGGGGAACTTTCACAAAATCCGTGAAAACGATGACCCAAATTGTACTCTTAAAACCCTTCTGAGCGTGACAGCTAAATTAACAAAAGCCTCGTTGGTAAAATCAGGTTGTGAGCATCCTCACAGGAAATACATATCAATTGCGTGCATTTCAACAGCAAAAAGTGCTCAAACATAAAGCAGAAATAAAGGATTGTCATCCGACTTTAAATTCAATAAACCCAACGTAACGGATTGACCTAATAAATAATAATAATGTAGCCTAATTTCTGATTCGCAATGCTGATTCAATCATTACATCATTCAGAAAGTATTTCAAGCTCTGTCTAAATTAAGCACGCATTTAACATTTGATTGCCTTAAACTAATGAACTAAAATATGCAACCATGAAATATGAGCACTAATGTTGAAATTAGGTTTCTATTATGGAAGACATACTATTGGGTTGATGCATAAGTTCAGGTGCAGTTTGCCAACCTGCAGCATTTGACAAAAAACAACATGAACTTATGAATCAGTGTGTTATTCTTAAAATTATCTAGTTATAAATATGTAAGGTCATTCATTCCATAAATTTAGACTTTTCCAGAATTGAATGTATTATAGTTTGAATTCTGTATAGGCAAAACTGCAGCAATATAAATTTCATAAGACGCCCACTCAAGTAAATCTGATGAAAGTGGACATGGGATACGCCCCACTGGACTCGATTAGCCAATAAGCTTCGTCATACAGGAATTAAACCAAGTATATAACTGAAGGAAACAATTATAACACTTTCAATTCTAATCAAATCAATTTTAGGAAAAACACCATTTTGCAATGAGAATTGATTTAAAGGGTTAAAAACCTTCATTAAAGGTGAACTGACACGGTTTTTTAAGGTACCCTGATAATCGGTTTTTAAGTAGTTATAATGTCCCTTATGACAGTGGTGCAAGCAGAAATCGATTACAAATTGGAAATAAAAAGTTATGAGCGTTTTTCCAAATGCGACATGCCATAGCGCGCAAAAGTGTACCCATCTTGGCCAATGGAACGCTAGGGCGTGGCTTAATGTTGCCCCTTCTCAGCCAATCGGAGCAAAGCAACCTAACATTTGTCTCAAAAATCTCGAAATGTCCCTAATCTAGACACTTCAGCTTTTGGGATATGATTGTTTGTGATTATATATTGATCGATTTTCACAAAAACATGATTGTGTTAGGAATCTCTGTCAGTTCACCTTTAAATATCACTTTATGGATTAATATACAGTATTTAACCTTTTAAAATCAATTATTTATCTGCTTATTTTCACTGGCAGTTAGATGGATACCTATATAATAGTTGCATGCCGCAATGGTGCATTTTTCAAAACGGGAGCATCTTTAGAATGTTACAAATCAATGGCGTCATTTTTAGCATCATCGACTCGGAAAATGTATTGTTGCCCTTAACAGGTTCAGAGAAAATTTCTCTTTTCCCAGCCACTGCTTCATCGATCGCTGTGGCTGCTGGGAATTAGCCAAATAGAACATAGTGCCGTGCACTTGTGTAAATAACTAGTTAATTCACTGCTATATGTTAGCAAGATCTATGCACTACTGTAAGTTCCTTATTCTTCCAGCTTTACGATATTATCCTTTCTTGGTAAACTTTCTTGTAAACTGCATCAAGGACGCAATACCCAGTTCAATATCTCGATTTTGTGGATTTAATGGATTATATCTAAAGATTTTGGATAAGTGAAGAAAATCTGTCAGAAACCAAGTGAAAAGCCATGCGAGGGCAATAACTGGCCAACCAGGTGATAGGTTTTCCTTACATGCAGTCGTTCATATAAATATCTCACAGATTATGCAATGTTATGAATGCGACACACTGTCACCTCAACATCTCCATGGATTATGGCGGATTATATAATCCACATAAACCAAATAATCAGAGATATTGAACTGGGCTAGTTTAAATGCTAATGGATATTTATTTCAGCCTATTGATATCTTGTATTTGTGAGTTAGAAACTTTAAAACATGTCTAAATACATTTGCATAAATTGTAAATCAGTCTATAGGAATTAAACCACATTGGCTTGCAAATAAAACTCGCATTTATGCAGTGGGATTTTGTTAAATGAGATGGATGTGCCTTAAACTTCGTGCTCTAATTTCCACTCTACAAATGCAATTCTGAATTTTAATTGAGTTATTCTCCCAAAGTGGGAGTAGGCCAAACCCAGAAGTACTGCAAAACCAGGATGACCCATGGAAGAGGAGGAGCAAGCTCCTGCACTCTTCCCGTTTCCAAAAATCAGTTCAATATACTGGCCACCACATGGGCGGACTACCAGATATTAAGCTGATAAGAACAGATACTACACATTTGATCTTAGCCAAGAGGCCGAGAAGCGATACAGATCCTGGTGTCAGCTTCATTTTATTCACAAAATATCAGTACTGCATAGCCTCGAGCTAACTCAGTTCTGCATCGATAAAATCATAATCTTGCAAAATTCCTCCCATTGATCCTGTCCAATTTCACTGGTGTTGCCCAAATGTTCTTGTTGCTACAGAACTGTGTCCTAAAACTAACTCGTTATTGAGTTTTTAAAGACTTTTATCACATGTCGGGTCAAACAATTGACACAACGACACACGCCAGAAATATATTACATTCATATTGCATGTGGTATCAAACAACAACGCTTTCAACTAAGGAGTTGCCCACATTTTATTTGTCAAATAAATACAGACGACAATTTTTATTCTTTCATTTTTGGGGACCATGTTCAAATTTTTCAGAACTGACAATGTTTTGTACTTGAAAAACCGTAAATAAAGAAACTGTTATAACAACATCTTCTGCACAAACCGATGAATAAGTAAAGTAAGCATTTTAAAAAAACAACCTAAATCTATTTAGCATTTGCAAATACTGTATAAGCACCCGTTATAGCAAGGTTAATTATAAAAACTATCCGTTGCATATGCGAAATTGTGTGTATCCCAACCAATAAAGTTTTGGTTGTATTGTTCCTCGAGGAACACAGAAATCAACAAACGAAATTATGTGAAGTACGTGTCTAAAAATATATTTTTTTCCTGAATTTAAAAAAAGCATTCCAAAAAATACTGCACTTTTCATTACTAAAATGTACACAACAGCAGTTTTATAGAACCTGTAATATTTTTTGTAAGGGAATTCCAAGATTTCCACCATCAGTTGACACCGTGCAATCATACGTATACGTGTATAGTGCATATATGGCAAACATTTTAGGGAGAATTACTCGAGCACTGCAAATATATAGGCATATAGGAGCTTCCTCAAAATATAGTAGATAAATAGGATCCTATAATTTGTATAGGAAAAATAGAAATATAGGAGTTTTGGGAGGCCTGTTTTAATTATGTTGAACACCTTATATAGAACAAAAGTTTTGGTCCCAACAGAGTTCAAAACGTTCAAATTTTTGACATTTGAATTTCCACCCGCAATTTACATACCGATTTACTAAAATTTGAAACTTTGTCATAAAAATGTGAAAACATGTGATGTCTTTCCAATCACTGGTGCTCTACAAATATCGACTCAACACTAACAGTCTATCTTTTACGGTTTTCGATTAAGGATTTAAAAAACCTTGAAAGGTGCACTGGAGGTCAAAGGTCACGTGCCCAATAACTAATAACACCATGTCGATCAGATTTTTAACTATAACTTCGTTTTTTTTTTGCAACAAGAAATCTTGTTAACGTGGAGCGCCCTGTATATGACAGCGCCCCTGCTCTACCAACAGTGGCATCTGCAGTACATATGCAAGATTAAATTTAATGTGTTTGTAGCTATAGGAGTACACTTTCCATCGCGTTTTTCAACCTAAACAATAAATCGGCAGAAAAATTACTAGAATTATCGTTATAATATAAACATGTAATATTTTATTTGGAATTAGAGCACAAAATATTTCTGAACAGCAATTTTTGCGCAACAAAATGAGCATAACAGAGTGCGCAGATAGAACAAAAGCCATTCATAGGACACTGCTCAAAAATGATCGAAGTTGTAATCCCATGCGTTTTGGTAGTGCAGACTTATTTCTTGAAGATTTTAACATAGTTTTCTTTTTCAATTTAGGGTTATTAGTTTTCTTTTTATCTTTGCTTTTCAAAACGCTGGCAATGCGACGTCGTTTAGCCGGTTTTTTGAAATTCTCGTCCATTTTTAATTCGGGTATTGCCGATTGCCCTGCAAGCTCATTGTTACTGTGTGTCATTGTATCAATGCTTGCATCTAGTTTCTCAGTTTCTTTTGCCGACTCCTCCAATTGTGGTAGCGTATCTTCCATTGGCAAAGATACCTCTTTCGGAAGTCTTTCAAAAAAGCGTAGCAAGATTTTCTTACGATATTCTGGATCAGTGGTTTGTTTTTTGTTATTTTCTTTCAAAGTAATATTTCCAGAATGGCTTGCAATTGGTTTCTCAACATTCTGACAAACTATTTCGTTCGTTACAACGCCGTTTTTTGAAGACCCTTCATCTTGGGATTGTATACGACATTGTTGCCGTTCATAATTATCTTTGAAATTTTCCTTAGCATCTAAATCCATCCCCTTTTTCTCTGGTTTTCCGACGTTCTGTACAAACATTTTAACTTGTCCGGTCTCTTTGAGTTGTAAATCTTCACTTTCGCGTACTCTTTCAAAAAAGTGTAGAAGGTTCTTTTTTCGGCCTTCAATATTGTTTTCAAATTTATCTTTGTCTTTCACAATAGATGAAACTTGGACTGTTGCTGGCATTTTTACATTCTTATCAGGTACTGTCCTTTGTGGCACATCCTTAGATGGCGGAGACTTCAATTTGTGAAACTTTTTGGAAACTTGTAAACGATTCTTGCAAAAATCTTGATTTTGTCCAACGGTTCTTTCTTTTCGCTTCAAAACATCTGAAATGCGTTGTAAAAGTGTTCTCTTTGGGTCTTCCGTCAGCTTCCTAAGAACACAGCACGATTCAGTATTTTGGAGAAAAAAAAACCACAATATGTGAAACCTGTTTTATGGACCACACGTATTAATGGTTGTTGTAAGGCTGTGCAGTATACTATTGTTTTGACTTTTCGTGTACGGTACGTAGTACCTGTATTAATTTTAAGGGACCACCTGTGAATTGGGACCGTATATTTCTCCGACTGTAAAGTCAGTGGTCCTTTTAAACAGGCTTCACTATATATATTTGAAACTAACTTTGAACGTCGTTTGCCCCGTTTCGTAACTTTTGACTTGACTTTGCATCCAGCTTCTATGACATCTGAAAATTTAAAAGTATATATTTGAAATTCATTTCCCAGGAAAAAAAGTTGTGCACAATTGTGCACAACTTCAAAAATTTCTTTTAAAAAATCACAGTTTGTGCACAAAATATTGTGTTTGAACAGTTTTGTGCACAAATAGGGTTCTGCTTTGTGCGACTTTGTGCCAATCTTTGTGCATAGGTCGCACAAAATTTTGTGCACAAATGGACACAATTTTTTCTCCTGGGTTGGCATTAAAATGACGTTCGTTTACTCTGAAATCGCTTTAACTATAATTTCTAATAGACAAAATCCACAAAGTAATCTTTACGGTTTGCGATTCAGGATTTCAAAAACCATTATAGGTTTGCTGAAGGAATTAATGCCATTATAATTTTTTACGTGATTTGTAAAATAATCCACTTTAAACGAATAGATACTACCATTTGCCAGATAATAATTTATAAACAGCGCTGAGAATTAAACCTATCACCTTTATTTTCGGGACCAGCACAATTTGGAATACATTTTTCCCGGAATGACATCTTGCAAATACTGCAACAGAAAACCTAGTTAAAAAAAAGTTGTACATAATTTCACAGAATACAACACATATCATATATCCATAAAATCAAGGTCCTTGATAAAATGGTTACCATTTCCATTTGCCTCGTAGAAATTCTTTTAATAAGCTTTTTCTGTTTTCTTGAAATTTTCCATGGGCTTTTCACTTGACATGCCGCTAATGCAAGAAGTTTTTTAGTTGCCACTGTTTTTGGACGGATTCGGACCTTCTGATTATCTTTTGTCCAAATGCTGCTGCAGAATTTGCAATATTTCTCACTATCAAACTGGTAATTTCTGCTGTTTCGTCGAAGCCTGCGGAATAAATTGTTGATTATATATCGCCTTCTGCATGGCAATTTCGTCTTTTTGCAAAATATTTTGGCCAATATTTTAGCTTTTAGCAAGATTTTGATGTACAATCGCGGCCATAAAAATTGTCGCGTACTGTGTGCTGCCGAAAGTAGACAGACTCCAAGCGCCCCTAGTGAGCTAGGACGAAAACTTCTCTTTGCAATACCAGTCCATGTTAGTGTATAGTTTGCACTCCCCTCACCAGGGGCGCTGAGAGTCAGTCTACTTTCGGCAGCACACAGCACGCGACAATTTTTATGGCCGCGATTGTACATTAAATTATTATACATAAATGTATAAAATCATGGATTTTTCGAACAATTAAAGGTGCAGTTCCAGCGAATTAATAATATATCAATAGCATGGAGATCAAGAGCAAGGCCCATCGCAACCCATATCGCAGCAAGCCATGAATTCAATTTACACGCAAATTTAAGCAACCACGTTTGCAAATTTTTTTATACCCACCGTATATTCTTTTCCACCAACTGTCGGGATAACATTGGACAAAGATCCTTATAAAGGTCCGCTGCAGCATTCCGATACTTGATCGGTTCTAAATCGTCACAATTGAATACTGCAGTCATATTGATCTATTAGTCCAAGCATTGATAAACCCGGATAAACCTTGGATAAACATGCACCGACGCTAGCCAAAAACAACAATCGTGCACAAAAACAACACTTGCACCAAGGAAGTAAAGGCGCTTTGGTTACAAGACTGTTATTAGTAAAATGTTGACATTAATTTTGTGAAGTGGTAAGCTGGAGCGCCGTTGCCTTTCATCAATTTCTTCTACATACCTTGGCGGGGGCCATGTATTCTTGAGATAAAGGTGGTACAGTACAGTCCGTACAGTTATGCCAATGAGTTATGCGCAGTACGTTGACTGAAGTTTAGTTTCATATTTGCAGTCTTTTGCATTCCTGTATTCTGCCGTGGATTATACAACACGTATTATATATGGGGGCCAATGGAAGTAAAACAACAAATGATTGTCAAAGTTTCGAAAATATTTTCTCTCAGAATGAAATGGAAACTTTGGAAAAAGTTTACTTGAAAATGTGCAAAGAGAAAAGTAGCAAGCAGAACTCGTCTTCGGAAGTAATTAATTCTTTTCCTTTTGCTTTAATTATAACTTCACTGTTATATGCATGGCTATACTTAATTGTTAGAAATATACGTATAACTATATACATGTATTTTGTTATTGTAAATTTTGCAGATGACGTTAGGTAATATTCCTGAAGGAATTCGAATACGTCTTTACAAAATCATGATGTCATATTCAGAGAAGACGAAATCTGTAAAGAAACACGACGCTGAACTAATCAGCCGGACAGGATTTTTTACGGTTCTTACCAGTTTGTTGCGCGGAACAACAGAAGACAGAAGTAACATATTATTCCACCTGTCAACTGATCAGGACACCTCCTCTGGCAAACAGGTTCATTCAGTAAGTTGTACATTGGGCACCGAATATTTTTCCACATATCATGCAAGTTTATGTACCTATATGTACATTGAAAATCGCGTTTCACTTTTAGTGTGCGTAAAAATTACTTGGGCATATATGAATGTTAGGAAGAAAGTCACTAATTTCCTCTTTGCCCTTTCATAGCTGACATCAACACTGCTGAACAGTTACTTTCATAACTTGCAAGGTAGACCTGAAAACAACAGTTGGAGTAAAGTTGCAAAAATAGAAGGTGTGGAGCTGCTCTGTAAGAGTTTCATGCACGATTTGGAACAAAGTGGTAAATGAACAACATAACTTTGATATGCAATAAACGGTACAGTTGTGCTAATTAGGATTAAGAGTTCATCGGAAAGAGGTGAACCACGTCTGCATGAAATGATCGAACCATGGGGCCTAATTCCCCAGTTGAAGAAACAAAGGGCGCGCGGAATTGGCCAATAGCCTTGTCATTGGTATATTGAGCTATACCAAGGGAAAACATTATCATGTTCTCCATGATGTTCTCCCTTTCCCTTTGAGTTAGACATATATGTATACAGGGTGTTCCACATAACGTGATTTCTTTTTATTATAAAAAAACTAAGTCGGTTAAAAATCTGATCGACATATGGTTATTAGCTATGAGGTGGGGCGCATCGAATAGGCACGTGACCTTTGACCTCCAGCAAACTAGTCCAGGTTTTTGAAATCCTAAATCGAAAACCGTTAAAGATAGAGGGTTAGTGTCAATTAGAAAGTTGTAGAGGACCATTA
>JAQIWR010001428.1:0-13865 GCA_034695945.1 Glomeris hexasticha
GATAATTGAGCGTAACTTGGTAGCTTTTATAATCCCAGCCTGAGGCAAGAGCTCTAGATACAGTAGCCATAGTATACTATTAAATTCAATTGTAGTCTCACTATTCCAAGCCAATTAAACAATTATCTTAAAAACGGTCTATTGTTCGTTAATCGAACATGAGGGGTGCGACCGGATTTATGACGGCACCTTTTTCAACAAACTACTTTCTGAATCATGTGCAATTAACGAACAATAACCGTTTAAGATAATTGTTTAATTGGCTTGGAACAGTCGGGGCAGTGCGAGTATACAAGCAATGGCCGGCCGGATTATAGAGAGTCTGATGTACCCTTAAATTTCATTATATCTTAATAATCTGACACCCATGTGTGCAAGGAATGGCCGGATTATGGAGAGTCTGGGATACATATACTCGCAGCACTCCGAATGTTCAAAGCCCATTTAAAGGATTAACTAAACGCTCTTTTGACCAATCCGGTTTCACCAGTCACCCCTATTCAAGGAGGCAGCGTTCTCTACCATGGCTAATTAACGAACAATGACCACTATTTGGCGAACAATGGAGCACTTAGCTAATCCTTTAATTGGACTTGGAACATCGCGAGTGCTGCAGGTATACCATTACATTTCATTATAATCTCAATAATCCGACACTTTCGCAAATCCGGCACCCATGTGTGCAAGCAATGGCCGGATTATGGAGAGTCCGGTGTAATTAAAAGATGAGCAGGCAGTGCTGTTGATCTGTGTATATGGGTCAAGTGTCCTTGTATATATTATAGTTATTTAGGTTATAACGGCTTGAAAGGTTAATTACCTTAGTAGTGATTCTGAAACACTGAAGGAACTGGACCGCCCTCCTGTACCGGACACTACATCCGGCATGGGCCAGGTTACTTCCGGATTTCCTGATGGCCATGTACACCCCTGAATGCATATACGTATAAATGCGTTCAGAATAAACAAACAAACGCATGTATTTTGGAATTTGTAAATTACTACCGTTTCTGATCCAGAAGTCGATGCGTGCAAAGTCCATTTCCCTCAGGTATCTCGTATTATTCATGTGGCCCACGAAGTCCAGGTCGTTGGTGGTGCACACCCCTGTAAATAGGATTTTTTTGTATCACGTAATGACCGAATTGTTGTCGAGGTCGACCGGTGAACGGGTCACTCGAGTGCCACAACCCCAGCCAACGAGCCGGAAGACATTGAATTTTTTTTTATACATATATCTTCTCTCGTTCCACTTTTTTTCCCAACTCACCGTAAACGACCGTCTCTTCGAATGGAGTGTTCTTTTTGCGGAAAAACGTCGATAATGTGGTGAAGAAGAGTCGGATGAAGTAATTCACGTCGAAGAGGACGTAGGAGACGAAAAGAATGAGCAGAGTGAAGGTATCCATAGTGGCTGAGGAGCCACCGAGGCCCACAATGTCCTTCTCCGCTGCCTCTACAGCCCAAAACTGCGGCATCAACCGCATGGATCGATGAAGAGATGTTGGCATGGTATTCGGCCGCGCGTGACGTCATCGAAGACGTCATTGGCTTACGGGGCGCATCGGGGGAGGATCTCGGCTCACCTACATTATTTTTTTACCTTGGCCTAGCTGCGACGATATTTACCGCATAATAACATTCCACCCCATGCATGTAATCTGAATCTTAAAATTATTGCGTTCCGCGGTCAATATCATGGTCAACATTTACAATTCCTACGTCATCTGACTTCCCTCGATTTGCCGCCTCTTCCCAACAAATAGTTCCCCCCTCAACTTCATCCACTCTTGTTATTATACTAGAAGGGAAATGTTGTATGCAGTCTTTTCACGTTCCTTCTGAATAATTAATGAATTGTTTATTTTTTACCTTGAAACTGAGTGGGCGCAAAACTCTAAAATCCTGCTTGACAATCATTGCATTGCAAATATTTCACATGTTTATCAAATTTAACCCGAGTGCAGATTGCAAGCAAATTTCCAAGTTGGTATAACTTTTGTATAACCAAGTTGCTATAACCCACTTCATATGCGATACGCTATCTTTTCTCCGACCGCATATCAATTCCAAATTCCCGTCCACATCTACACGGGTATAAAACCAGATTAACATAGTGTCGTATTTATTTATAAACAGCAAAAATATTAATCCATAACACTGAAATAATTTAAACGCGCATGCAACAATGACCAGAAATGTGCCATCTTCCCCGACGGCAACGTATTGTTTGTTCCCGCTATTTCCAAGCGTATATCACCGGCACCCTTTGGCAAATATGTGCATCTCATCACCTGCCGGCAAGCGTACACAGGTTCTTGTTATGACAGACAATTCGGTGGTACAGGAAGTGTAAATATTTACCGCCGTTTGTCGTCGTTATCGAATTCCGCCAATCGAGTGGCGTTTATAAACTGGAAGGCCCATTGCTGTTCGGCCCTCTTCGTATCACAATTGGCAACAAAAATCTCTTTACGTCCTGGGTCACAGTCCAAGCACTTCTTATTGCTTCCGGCCATCAACCATTTCCTAACCTGCGAACGTTGGCAAAGCGTAAGATTTAACTTGCGATATAATAAGGAAACGGAATGAAAGTTCCGCTAACGTAGCAAGTCTTATTACCGTGTCGTATTTCCAGAACTGGTTTCCTTTCATGCCATGGCAGTTCCAAAGAACAACCGGGGCCCTTTCGGAACTTGTGGGAACGTCGAAACACAGGTTCCTTTTCATGGGCCGGATGTCCTTATGCCAACTCAGTTGAAATTGCTGAAATTTAACATTACGAAATGATTGTTGGAACCAATTCATTCCGTAAACCGAGGCACCACTGTACAATGTACAGATAAACTAGAGGCAGTTGGTAATAAACCTGCTCGCCGCCAACTTTTGGGTCATCGCGGTTGCACTTTTCAAGCGTAAAGCGTTCGTTATTATTGTGGAACTTGGTGTCGATGCACAGGTTGCTCATCACATTGCGAATCTGGAAAATCCATCAAACCTTAGTTTTATCTAATTAATACCATGACACAAAGAGTATGGTACCTCTCCCGTGGCATAGTCTCCAGGCTCCACAGGAGGGTATCGTTTGGGCTGGTCGAACGCGATGGTCTCCATGAACCACTTGAACGATTTGCATTTCAATTTGTCACGCAGACCTTTCTGCACCTGCAGATCACCCGGATCCACATTCCTGTAATGCGGCCGTCGCATGTAGATGAACTCCGCGTACTCGTCCATCCAGACTTCGGCAACGCGCCGGTAATTCTGCGCATCGAAAGGTTAAAATAAATCAGAAACTGGAATGGACACATGACATTAAGTCGTAACCACCTTTGCGATAAAATCCCCTATTCCCGGATTAGGAAACGGTGCGAATTTGCGATAGATGTGGCCGACTCGAGAACACGGATGGTCCACCATTTGACCGCCACACTGCCAGATCTGAAAATTGATTCATATTTGTGTAATTTTTCATCTTTTGCATTGGCATTGTGGTATCGTTGATAATAAACCTTGAAAGACAGCTCATATTGTTCCCCGCCCCAAATCTGAAGCCCATCGTCGTATCCACCAAGTTCCCAGAAGAACTCGGTTCCTATTGCGAACAGTCCACCAGCCATCACGGGGCTCCTGAAACGTTCACATGCAGTTAGATTTCATAAAAAAGCAACCCTTCAGAAACATATCTCTTGAGAATTACTTGAACGGTTCCGCCGGACGCGCAAGGTCTTCCGGAAGAAGTGGAAGCCGCTTGTAAAAGAGCTCCCAGTCAAACGCACCACGGGCACCTTCATCCTGAGCTCGATAGACAAACGTCTCGAAGTCAATTACGTCTATAAAAGGACACACGGCGGTCCTTTTATCCAACGCGATCGGCTCTAAATCAACAAATCAAGGTCCTAAGCATGGATGATGGTTACATTGTTAAATCCCTCAAATGTTTTCATATTTGTGCACCCAAGAGTGGAGGAAGCCAGTTGACGTTGGCTTCACTGTGGGAATCCAAGAAGATAAGCACTTCTCCGGTGGCATCCTTGGCTCCCAAAAGCCGAGCTCGGATAAGACCTACCCGTTCGGGTGCCCTCACAACTCGCACTTTGGGCAAGTGTTTAGCCAAATATTCGTCCAGCCTCTCTTTGCAGTGCTCTGATATATATGCAAATGTCAAAGTGCTAAATGTTTTATATGTACTCATCATTAAGTTTCACTGTAATAACAACAGCACACCTTTAGTACTAGCATCATCAACTAGGATGATCTCTTTAATGAGTTCCGGTGGCGATTGTTTCAATACAGTGACAGCCGTGCGCAACAGCGTTGACCAATGTTCCTAATTATACAATTCAAGGAGTAAAGTGGTCAATTAAATACTAAGTAAAACCTTGGACTAAGTAAAACCTCGATAACTTGAACCTCCTTAACTCGAATTTCTCTATAATCCCCGGCAGACTCCCTATGCATTTATATGGAAGTGGAACCTCCCTAACTGGAATTTCTCTACAAGCCGAAGTTATTTTGTCCAAAAAACTAAGCATTTTGTCCGAAAACTACGCATTTTGTCCTCGGTAACTCGAATTTTTCACAAAAAAAGGCCGGTCCTGACTTTCAGATCTCAATTCTTGGTAAATGTTTTGCAAAGGGGTGCAGGCGATGCAATAACCAATAGGTAAACGACCTGGAAACAATCTACAGTAATGTAAAAATGTCATAGCTGGATATTTTACATTTAACTTTCAATGGTGCAAGTTGGCAGAAATGGCTCAACTGTCTCTTAAAAGTTTGTCGGTGACGGAGAAAATGAAAATTATAAAAGCTGTGGATGAAAACAAGCAAAAGAAAAACGACATTGCAAAAGATTTGGAATTATGTGTAATAAACAAAGTTTGCATGTCTGCAGTAAAATGATAGCTACAAAAATTTAGGTGTACATAATTTTAAATTATGTTTCCCTAACTCGAATTTTTTCTGGCTTCCCATGGTGGTTCGACTTATCGAGGTTTCACTGTACAGCAATCTACGATATGCAACCTACATTATGGAATGGCACCACGACACTGGCCACTGGAAGCTTCCTCAGATACTCTTTCTTCTTGCATCTAATGGAAGAGAAGGACGACTTTGTTAACAATTTTCACGACTGTTATTTGGCAATTAATCTGGAATTCAAGGCTTACTCTTTATGTCGAATATCTGGTATGGAACGGTCCAGGGCGATTTTGTCACTTGCAAAAGCATTGAAGCCGTTTACCTTGAAGAGGGCATCCTTGAGTGCCTCTTCTTCGGAAGTCAAAATAACAGCTTTACCCTGTTCCCCCGGGCCTTAAAAATTTCACCAAAACTTGTGAAAATAGTACAAGCAGATGAGAAGTTATTCTCTATCTCATATCCTACGATACCTTCCCTCTTCTCATCCAATGCTATTTGCGTATAATTATGCCAATCTTTCTTTTCTGTCAGTGGAGGTGCGGCGACATCTTCCTACAAATCGTTACGAATTATAACAGTTAAAGGACAAATGCAACAGCACAGTGGTTTGTTACTCCACTTTTACTTGTGCAATACCATTTATTATTTGACCTTGTTACAGTGCTTTGACACCAAAGCATGATTTGCATTTTTCAAAAGTAGTTATACTTTATACACCAGACTCTTTATAATCCGGCTGCCTTGTGACAATTCACCTTAGATTATTTTTACATTTTTTACATGCAGTTTACTAAACGTGTTTTTTCATTATAGTATGCAATGTTTAAACTGCACAGTAATTAAATTGTTATTCCTGTCATATTTGTGTTTATTAAATTTAATGAACCCTTTCCACGCACTGTATACCATCAAAGCTAATTAAAATCTCAATAATCCGCCACTTTCGCAAATCCAGCACCCATGTTTGCAAGAAATGGGCGGATTATGGAGTCTGTTGTGTACTTATACCTGTCCGCAATGCCACGCTATCGCAACGTTGCAGATTCAACGATACGACAAGGATTGGATACGATGTTGTATCTGCAAACACTCTAATACATTATTTATATACCTCAATTTCTTCTGGATAACGGTTTGGAAGGCCTGGGACCTCCTTGGGCACGATGTCTTCTTCTAACCGTGAGTCCAGCCGCGAACCTCCTCGCAAGAAGAACACGCGGAAGACAATGGTGGCCAAGCACGCGGATGCCAAGGCCCACTTTGCCAACCTGATTAACGTGCGTTTATTGCGGCGCAAAGACAGCATCCTAGCTGTTACCTGCATGATACATTTAAACTTTAATTTTAGAAATTATTAAAAATAAAGAAATAAACATATCGGTGTAGGTATATACCTGCAGCCCTTAATTGCAACGTATCCAAGCAAGTTTATAAAAAGTCTGGAAAATAAAATGGAGCCTCACATGTCGAGTTGGCACAAAATATTCAGCTACTATATTATTAATGGATACAATTGTGTATTGAACGTCCAAGATTGAACAAATAAAGTAACATAGGAAATGCAATAAACGCGCACCTGTTGTCACGTTGTTTGATCTTGTTACATTCGGCAGCAGATGGGTGAACTATATAACAGGTGAGAGCTGGCTTGGCAAACCCGCAGACACCCTATAAAGAGGTTCAACCCATGACAACCATCGTCCCGAGTTTTAGGCTTATCTTGATCCACTCCCTTACGAGTTTTCTACAGTAAAATACAGATAAAACGTTATCAATATCCAGGAGCACGGTAAACGACGGCTACGAGTTGATGTATGTCAGTGGTTTTACGTTTCGATACGACACCGGAAAAACGAGGTCGCCTCTTTTCCATTTGCCGTCATCGAAGTGACATTTTTGCGCGCATTTTGGTTAATTGCGGATGAAGAGCGGTAGCGTTGGGCAGCGGTAGCGGCTATCTGTTGGATTAAATTGCACCAAAAGTGGAATGTATAGAAAGTAAACTTAGGAAAATAATATTTTTAATCGCAAGGCTTGTAATAAACCTCGTGCATTCCATTCTTCAGCTTGTACGTACGAAATTATTAAAATCGTATTCCAGGTTTTTGAAACTGCCGCCATATTGCTGCTATACGGGGGACGTTCGGTATAACCTTGGACTAAGTATAACTATGTTATCCACGATCATCCTTCACAAAAATTACCAATTCTTTCAAGTAATCAATGAAAGTTTTGCACAAGAATATAGCGGATAAATGAGCCATCAAACGAAAAGCCCATTAATGTATTCGATATATTGTATTTTTGATTATTAATCTTTTACCGCGATTTGTGATAACTATAGCGCCATCTGTCGTAGGAATATAAAACTACCAACTGGAAACTCACGGTTTTCGTTTTTAGCAAAGAGGTTGGAAGGAAGGGACGGTGTTTGAGGTACCCTTGGACTAACTAGTGGACCACTAGTTAGTCCAAGAGGTAACTAATGCGAGATTTGTTTTCGTTCACCGTTTGATAAAAAACGGATGTACTAGCTCCGCTATAATTTAAGTCTAAAATAATCCATGTCTCCCGTTTCGCTATTGGTCGATGAAACCACATGATGAGTGGGCGCCATCTTGATACCAACCGCAGTCACCAGAATCGGCTGGAACGTAGCAATAACGTCGTAATTTGTATTGATTAAGGGAAAAATAATCGAAATCCGACGAGTTTCTTTCATTTTTCCGTAATAAGGGATGTTTTAACGCAAATTTTAAAGAAGTATGCCGACTTGTGCGGCTTATAAATGCAACAACCGGCCACCAGCCCAAAAGTTGTATCGTTTTCCCACAAATGAACAGCGGAGACAAATTTGGGCTGAAAACCTTGGCCGCACCAATTGGGTACCAAGGAACACTTCGTATTTGTGCGAGGTAAGGAAACGTAATAACCAAACATTTCATTGGTCGCAGAGTTGAAAATTGTTGGTGACAAGATGGCGCCTGTATAACATAGATGGCCATGCACTTTAACCCTCCCCTAAACATTCAAAGAGGCGCGTTTTTAGCCCCGGGAAAGAGGGTTCGGATTGGGTGATATTACTGGTAAATTAATTGCTTCTGTAGGTTGGAAGACTACATTAAAAACAAAAATACCAATTACCATTTAAAAGGATTTCATTATATAACTGAAATCATTATATTTCATATTAACATTTATGATTAATAAATTAAGATAATTTTTATGAGACAGTTAATCAATCTTGGTTCAACAAAGTAATAGGAAAAAATTATTCAAAATATAAGTTTATAGGATATTTATAGGAAGGTAAACATTTTTATATAACTCAGGTGTAAAAAATCTAAGAAAAGTCTTGACAAATCCACTTTTATTCATACAATTATAGGGATGACACTCAACCATAAGTCAGGCAAAAATAAACAAACTTGCAGATATAGAAGCCCACATTTATGTATCTCTCTCTTTTCTATATTATTTGAATTTATTGACATTTTTTGCTTCAAATCAGCTGATTTTTACATTCCACCTGCATGCTTTTGGTTGAATTCAACCTAAATCTGCTTCAATTTAGTATCTTCTTTACTCTTTAAAGACAGAAATATAGGAGCATCGATGAAAAAATTGTCTATTTAGTATATAGGATCGTATTAAACAAATAGGAAATATAGGAGGTCTCCATGGCCCGATTTACATGTATAACCTTGGTATATACCAATAATGATGTGGCTTAAAAATATATTTCACCTATAAAAAACGAGTGTAAATTTATCAGGCTTAACTGAAGCAACATGCCAAGGTGTTCCGCAAAGGGTTGTAAGACCCTCATCGTAAAGGGCCGTCACAGCTTCAGGTTCCCCGCAAACCCGGAAAGAAGACTGAAGTGGGCAATGAATTCTGGCCGTGAACATGGTACCACGTCCACATCGTGCAAACTTTGCGAGGTCCTTCCATCCAGCTACAAGACCCACATATTAATAAATCAAACGGACGTACTATATTCAATGTCATTTTCCATTGTCAGGTGCACTTCGAGGTGAGCCAATTTGAGCAGAGACGTCAAGATGGCAAACGCAAGCTGAGACCGAATGCAGTTCCCACCATCTTCCCAGGACTTCCTCAACCTCGGCCTCATCTGGCTCCTCCTCTTCCCAGCAAGCTCACAGACGGCGCAGATGATGCCAAATCGCAGATGGCGCTCGTTGCGGCGTCGGATCACGCTTACTTCAAACCCAAGGTAACCAACCATCCACTATACAACATGAAACAATATTATCCATTAATAACACTTTTAACAGGACTCGGAAAAAGACGATGACCTTAGCGACAGTCGTTGTTCCTCTCCGGCAGCATACGCAGAACCGCTCTTAGAGACTCCTGCGACCAATGAGGTGCACATTGCTGCACCTGATGTCCGTGTCCAGGTCGTCAATGTCTCTCCCGTGGTCTCCTCTACCTCACAGAAGTTACTTGATCACAATGAGTGCAAGAGGAAAATTAACTTCTATCGTAACGAGGCCAAAGTTGCGAAACGAAAGGTGATTTCTAGGCTTTTACATATTTTCACCTATGGTTCGGTTTCCATCGTGACACTTTATGTTTGCCCCACGTAGCTGCGAGAAACTCGGGAGAGGTTGACCGCACTGGAAGAACGTCTCGAAGGCATCTTCAACCGGGATCAATTGCAAGCTCTGCAGGGTAAGAACGTGAAGAAAGGTTGCGGCAACTGGACGGACTCTACGGTGGACAGAGCGTTTGAAATCCACAACACTATTGGAAAAAAGGCATACAATTTCCTTAGGGACATCGGCTTGCCGCTGCCATCCATGAAGACCCTTGGGCGAAGGCCCCGCAACGACATCTTTTGCATCGAGGAAGATGTGAACGATCCAGTTATGCCGGACCACAATCAGTTTAATGACAATGGTCCTAATTTCTTACAGATACTTGGTTAGGATCGTGCCGGATAGGACTTGCTAAATCTTTTCAATTAAAGATGTTTACGTGTGTTCATCGAGCCCATATTTCATGTTGACTATGCAAGGAACTGTCTTGAAGTTTACAACAACATTAAAGTGCTCCTCGGTTACATGTTTTACAGTATACTTTTAAAACATCTGATTTTACTTGTTTGGTAATCAAATACAAAGCTCAACATTTGAATGAACGTACAAGCTTATCTTGATATTTATCCTCGAGAGATCTCATGAATCCGAGAAACGAGCCGGCTTCAAAACCCTCGATGCGGACTTCCTATAAATGGTTAGTTTACGAGTCAGTTGTGAAATCAGAGTACACCAGACACTCCGTAATCCGGCCATTCCTTGCACACACGGGTGCCGGATTTGAGAAAGGACCACAATTTTTTGCGCAATAACGACTGAAGACATCTACGACGTGTTGGTCGTAGCTGATTATTTAGGACAAACCCTGTGGTTAAGCGCCACTTTCAGGAAGAAATCGGCTGAAGTCAAAATTCGTTCTAGCTGCAAATATCGACCTAATATCTTCGGAAAAATATGTAAAATCAGGAAAGGACCTTCATTTATCTAATAGCATTTATTTCGCGAATATTGCGTGCATGATATATTTACAGTCGAATTACTAACGAAGCCAGCTTTCGCCGTTTAATTTGGCCATCATTGAAAGAAGTCGGCCAGACACCTGCATGTAATAAATCTACACATAACCTAATCTGAAGTGTCACAAGGTGGCCGGATTATCGACAGTCTGGTGTACTTTGAAGAGAAATTACCATGGCAAAATGTGCTAGACAGCGATGCGCAGCACTGTCCACGATCGCTTCCTTCAAGTGTGCGAATATGGACACCAGGTGGTACACAACCATGTCTCCGTCAAGTAACAACTGAAGTGCCAACCACTGACATATACCACCCCAAGGAAGAACATTCCAGAAACACTGGCCCAACCACCTGCTGCAAACGCTGGATATGCTCACTCCACACACCTGAAATATATAATCACAAGTGATGTTGAATTTCCACACAAAGATATTGATTTTAAAGGGACAGTGAAGTCAACAAAAATTTTTTAATATGTTATTCAGAGTGATAAACTATGTCGAATGGCTATTTGGTATGTTAACCAATTCTCAATGGTTAACCGTCGAGACAGATTTGTCGATGGAACTCTTTCTTTGCGCGGATTGACGGCCATATCACCCATGGGGGTTGAGGTAGAGAACGATCAAGCGGGCGAAACGACCGTCGACGGCATCTGGCTGTCACCGTCAATAGAATTTAATTTATAACTCGTTAACCATTGCGAATTGGTTAACATACCGAATCGCCATTCTCTATAGTTTATCACTCTGAATAACATATAAAAAAATTTTCTTTGACTTCACTGTCCCTTCAAAAATGCCAGTTCGCTGAACATTCGCACACGCACTTTGAAAGCTCCGATAACAGTTGGGAGTTCTTCACCGACAATCATTTCGACGTTATGGTACAGAATGACAGCATACAATTCTTCGGTGAGGTACCGGAACATGCCACAGGTTCTTAGACGGTACACGCAATTCCACGTTCTTTCAGCGTCTCCTTCGAGCAGCAGGTACATTGTGGCGGCCAACCAATCGAAGCGGCTCGTTCGCGGCATCCTGTCACCAAATTAGTACAAGAGACAGATTAGAGATTACCAACCTCATGTAACTTACAGGATAAATCACAAATTAAACATTTTACTTTACTGAGTTTTGCGCAAGTGAGTCATCAAACTCGCCAGCTCATGCGAGTCGGCTTCTTCCAACAGGCCCAATCGTACACCGTACCTACACGTCATTGTAAAATGAACTTAAAAATGTTGTTTTCTGCATTAAAATGTGGAAACTTTGTCAATACACTCACTCTATTACAAGATTGGCGCCATATCGATGTTCCGCATCCGCATTATTTTCCAAGCGCAGTTTGGGAACCTCAGATTGACACGACACATTCGCGATGACGGCTTCGAAAAGGTCACCGCACCAAGGGCCCTACATGACCAAAAGGGTTACTTTTTGTTAAACATTTAAAAAAACACGTTCTTTTGTACCACATACAGGAACTCTGAACTCGTCAGACAAAATGCTGGTTTCAAACGCGGCCTTGCAATGTTCGATACAATCAGGATTGTCTTTTCCATTCCGAAGTCTGATGACAAATTCCCGTACGTAACCATCAGGGGCTTCAGTCGAGCATTTAACACCTGATATAATGTACTCTCGCAACTGTTCCACATCTTCGGTCACCATTGGCCATGTGTACTCATCGCCAACCTGCGGTGCACAATACAATTCAGGATGTAACCTCGAAACAAAACGCGCTACGTGAAGGTTTATTATACATTGGACAACGTTTTTGGTGGTAATAACTTTTCAGAAGGACCTCCGATAGACGAAACCAGAACAAGGAGGTGATTCCTCAACACGCTCGACTCGTCGACGATGGCGTTGGGTGACACAAGAGCTTCCTGATTATAAAAGAGAACAAAATGACTGATGTGTTGGTTATTTATTGAAAGAGATACATACCCTAAGTCCTGAATGGGTCATCAGATGGAGCATGAAGTCCAGGTCTCGTGTCAAAAGGCACAGGAGCCGCAACGCGACAATGTACGCAGCTTCGCAAGTAAAGTCACCTCCGAGAACACAGTTGATGAGAGTCCAGAGTTTCGTCGAGTCTCTTGGTTCAAATAATGCTTTCGATTCTAGAGGAGAACGAGAATTTAATAAAAAAAATGACAATTGCCGTTGTCCAGTCGAGTTAATTTTACCTGGGAAGGACGGCAGAAGGGATGCCAGAGTACGTAGCAGTCGGTCAATGGCACGGTCCAGCTTTCCATCAGTGCAAGGGCGTTGGCCGTTTCCAGAAGAGCGAGTTTCCGCAACAGTCATCATCCGTTCGGCCAAACCCTCGGTGCACAACTTTAGTTCCTGCACCAGTGCGGCTTTGGTCTCTTGGGTCTCTTGGGTCCCCCCAATGGCCGGCATCACGCCACCCAGCTGCGACAGACCGTACAACACGCTCCAGCACACGTCCCCGTACTCTCCATCCTAACATTAACCAACATTTTAATTACACAGTGCATTACACGGGTACATCACATGGTAATAAAGTTAATTATTCACTAGAGTGCCCGATCGAAACTTTGCGAAGAGTGTAGCAACCGCGTGGGGTGCTTGCCTAGCGCACACCAAGGAGCCCAATGGCGTTGCGCAAAGTGCGCTAGCTGAGGCAACGTCCATGACAGTTCCTTCCGGGATAGACAGGGTGCTTGTAAAAATCCTGCAGGATATCCGAGACAGCGCTGCAGATTGTGATCCGGCCGCGTGCACTAAGCGCGAAAGGCGCTCTGGGAAGTCGTGGGGAGAGTCTGCAGGCCATGGGCGCTCGGCGATCGATGCCAACACCTCAACGGCCCTATCGTTTTCTGGGGCACTTGTAAGAGCAGATAATATGGACGGCTTGTAGACGCACTCGTCCTCGCGGCTCAACCCTAGTAGTACGTCACTGACCGCATCGGCCACCGGGTCAGTGCCTCTTGCTGAACCGACCATGCGCGAGACCATCGCAGTCAAAAGATTGTCTATACCATCTTCTGGGACAGTTGTGAAGGCCTCTTGGAGCACTTTGCGACCACGGGACGATTGCAGCAGGAAGCCGCAGCAACGAACGTTGTGAGCAGCGGTGGTGTTCGCAAGCTCCGATATGGATTCCGGTTGTGAATCCAGAGGCAGCCGTTTAACAAATTCTCTCAGTTCATTCAACAAGTTTCTGCAACATAATATTTTAGTTTGAGCAATAGTCCTTCCAAAGAAAGATTGAGCTAGGACCATGCCCATGACCAATTTTGAAGGGGTAGTAGCAATTGCAGCTGTGTGGCGGTGATCCCCCTCCCCATAAGGGTGAAAGTAGACTCGCTGGTGCACGTGTTCG
>JAQIWR010001429.1:0-13852 GCA_034695945.1 Glomeris hexasticha
CTCATAGCTAATAACATCATGTCGATCAGATTTTTAACGAACTTCATTTTTTTATAATAAAAAGAAATCACGTTATGCGGAACACCCTGTATTTACGACATCAAAACAGAAATGAGCAGACGTACTGACCCGAAGTCTCACAACATTATACCACAGAGGCATAACAATCAAGGTGAAAATTGTACCAACTTTTTTCAGTACTTGTCAGTGTGCAGTAAATTAATTGTCTTGAGAATTTACAGTGAACCTACAGCGCCTTAGACCTGCTGCACATATTTACCGGATTTTGGGTGCCTGCTTAAACGATCTCGTGACAGAGCCACAGATCCCTGGTGAATCAAAATGTCAGAGGGAGCGTAGGCAGCGGGCACAATTTTGTATGGCCCAACGCCTTCTCCAGGAAAATCAACCAGCTGCAGAAGTCATGCAAGTGCCAAATCTGGAGCCAGAAGAAAGTGGGGGAATTGTTGCTACTACTCCTCCTAATACCAAAGACGCTTGCACATGGATGGACGTTAATGACACAGACAATGACGACAGTAGTGACACTAACATAAGTTCATTTTCAATTATAAATGGTAAATAAAAGCACTGATTAGAATTGATACGTTGTGAAGCCAACTTTTTATATTATTTTTGCACTGCAATACTTGACATAACAATATAATGACGGCTAGGTGTAACATCCTAAATTTCCACCACCCAATTGTAATCGTTATAAATTGGTTTGACTGTAATAAGCATGCAAATTAGTCCAATTTTTGATGCATCCATTGATGATAAGCAAATGAAATATATAAATTAACCTAAAGTGGAAGTGGCCTCCTTCACTCCCAAAAACCTTGCAGACTCAAGCGAATTTCACACAAATTTTCCTGTCCATACTTCATTATGTGTGTCGATTGCCTTTACATTTGTTTGGAAACAGAGATCTTAAAGCTTGTGTAGAATTTGTTGTTGAATCCCTTTGCATAACTTTCGTTTCCTTCTCTCATTTGATACCACACATGTCAGGGTAAACATTAAAGGGATATGAAGGATACATAAAATGTCAAATCCAAGATGGCGGACGCCTCTTGCATAACTCTCGTTTCCATCTCTCATTTGATACCACACATGTCAGGGTAAACATTAAAGGGATACGAAGGATACATAAAATGTCAAATCCAAGATGGCGGACGCCTCTCGCATAACTCTCGTTTCCATCTCTCATTTGTATAAAAAAACAACAAAACACCAGCTGATGAAGACATGTAATATATTTGTGTGCATGCATACACAAAAATACAGTAGTTTAATACAAAGCAATTGAAACCCGGAACACTGAAAATCATTTCTCACATGCACATGTCAGTTGCCTACATACTATTCCTATATGGTAATGAAATGCACAATTATGTAATAGATCCCAAATTATTGATAACAATATGATAAAGTGAAATCAATAATAAATTATAAGAGGACATACATTAACATAAATAATTATATGTAATGAATTTAGAATTATAAATTGTATGTTATAAATTAAAAGTAATGATTTAATAAATTGTAACATAACATATGTGACAACATTTATTAGGCACATTCAAAGATGTAATAGCACAGCACATAACATAACACATGTTGATAACATAGCACGAGGTATTTGAATGCTATGTGTGTTGCAATACAGCACAACAGTACAATTTGCATAGCAGGACATGAGTAGGCATGGCTCAAAGAAACAGCCAATAGAAGGAGGTGGGCAGGTGTCTGTGCTCTAGCAGCATGTTGATTGAAAATTTAGGCCTACTCTTGAAATCAATATGGCAACAGCCAGAAAAGTAGTGGTTGCAAGAGCATTAGAGCACTGCTTCTTCATAGATTACTTATTCGCAGAAACATGTGTTGAAGAGGATGAAGCATGTGATGAATTTACTGAGGTAAGATAGTTTGTTGGAGGCGTGGGAAACATTAATGTTGATACTGTAGTAATGATATTGCATTTCCATTTCAGAATCTGTGCACTGTGTATAGCAGTAGATATCTTATAAAGAGGGAACCTATTTACAAATGTGTAGGCTTTATAAGCGCCCTAAATATGTTTGATGGCCAGAGATTCAGTCGCTATGCAAGAACAACAAAGCTAGGGTTCTTGACAATTTTTGATGCCATTAAAGAAGATCCCACCTTTCATAATAAGACTGGGAGATCACAGATTCCGATTGATATGCACCTATTAATAGCATTATATAGGTATGTAATAGGATGATGTTGGTAACATGCATGTCTTGTAGGTTTGGGCATGACGGTAATGCAGCCTCTGTAATGGAAATAGCATCTCGTTTTGGCGTGTCTGATGAAGGGACCATAACCAATTGCACAAAACGTGTAATTCAAGCCATTTGTCACGTCAACAACACATATGTGAAGTGGCCCAATGCAACTCAACGTGAACATCTATCAGCAGAATCCCAACAGCATGGTAGTTCTGTTTGCAGTACCTGACATTTGATCCGTTTACAATTACCAATGCTTATACCAAATATATGTTGAAGGTTTGCCCAATTGCATTGGTTTCATTGATGGAAGCCACCTGAGGCTTATGAATGAGCCAAATGGTGATGGCAAATCGTATTTCTGCAGGAAACAGTTCTATTCTCTTAATGTGGCAATTATTGTTACCCGTTGGGGTGAAATCATCGGTTTTCAATTAGGATTTCCTGGAAAAGTAAGGTAACATATAGTTTGGGTATTAAAATATACTTGATGCATGTTGTTGCAGGTGCACGATGCATGTGTTTACCGAGCAATGGATATTAACAAAACCCCAATGAAATACTTCAATGACAACGAGTACATTGTTGGAGACCCAGGTTACCCAATTGGGAAGCATATGCTGACACCATTTAGACCATCAAATGTTAGAACCCTCCAACAACAGAAATATAACAACATCATTTGTCAGAACAGAATTGCAGTAGAGCATACCTACGGTGCTCTGAAAGGCCGGTTTAAGAGTTTAAATGGGTTACGCATGCTAATACGTGCAGAAGATGCATCAAGTAATAAGTTTGCTTGGGAGTGGGTTTGGGCATGTTTAGTATTGCATAATATTTGTATGTTCGATGGATGGGAGAATGACGATTCCCAAGCAGACCGAGATGCATCACAATGTTTGGAAGACTGCGATCCGAGCTGGAGAACAAGTGCAAGCGAAAAACAAAATAAGGACGATGGCATGAAAAGAAGACTAGATTTAATGGCATTCATAAATGAAAGAAATTAAAACATAATATCTGTACCTAACATTTGTGATGTATAAATAAACGAATGATAAAATTAAAATAATGAATTTTTCAATTAGTAAATGTATGTTTATTCTTGCTCATCGTCTTGCATGCCTTTGCTAAGCTGCAATACTTTAACTTTAAGCTTCAGCTCTTCAATTCGAAGTTGTGCAAGCTCCTTAGCATGTTCTTGCTGTTTCTGCCACATCTGTTTTTCCCATTCAAATTTTTCTCTTTCCAATGCCATTTTCGCCATTTCGACCTGTTGTGTGTTGCTTCTTTCTTCATTCCTCTCAGTTGCTCTTAAGGAATACAGTTGTAAAAGGGTGTGTTGCATTGCATTTTGTCTGGTGCCTAGATTTCTGCGCAACGAAGCTGAAAAGGATGAATTGGTTGTTTTGCTGTTGGAAGACTGGGAGGCATGCTCTGTTCCATGATTTGTGTTTGGTTGCAACAGTTGCAATTCGTCATCTACCTCGGGCTCTGCAACGAAATGCATTTCAGACCGAATTACAGTACCACACAAAACTTTTAGGCACAATCATACATTCAATTACAAAGTAATGGTACATGTTTGTCACATTTCCATGTGAAATGTAAGACAGTAGTATATCATTTCTAGACGATTATGTACTGAGGTAATGTGTAATTATTATTCACTTATTTGTGTTGGGAACAAAAATTATATTATGAACTGTCATACTCATGATGCATATACTTGGACCTAGAGAGTACATCTCACTTGGAATGAAATTCTACACTTGCATATGGGTAGGTTAAATGCATACCTGACAGTTGTGCGTCTCCCTGACCTGCTCCAATACCATCTGCTGGAACATCAACATCACCTGTTTATGACACATTGGTTTATATTTGTGAATTCCATTGCGGTGCATGTTTCATTATTTACTTACACGGTGTACCGCATCGACCAACTTCAGTTGTCACCTTTCCCGAATCATTCAAATATGTTGGGTTGTATTGCTGCAGCTGGTCAAACTCATCCAAGAAGATAAAAAACCATGGGCACATTTCCAGCAATTTTTCTGCATATATACAATATTGAATTGTGAGACTTACATTTCCAATGGAATGTAAATTGTAAAACCAACAAATAAATAACCTTTGAATGACTGTTCCCCTTCTGATACTCTAACCCCTTCTCCAGTTTGCTGAGCCCACGCTTTGGCATCAGCAAATTTTTTTTTCAAGAACACCTCTTTGGAACTTTTCGAATTCCCAGTCCATCCTTCCAATCCACATGATGTAAACATCCTTTGCAGATACGTTCTCTTGCTCTCCCCTCCCTATTTTTCAATGCAAGTACATAATCACAGGTCAATCTATTAAATGTGTGGTAATTTTTGGTGTTGACAATTTACAACCTTCACATCTCGAAATTGATGACTTGCCATCCATTCAGCCAGCTTTATGTTCACCTCATTTGAGCATTTGGGGTTTCTTTTCCTTTTTAGGGACCTAAGTGCATGAAACACCTGTAGTATATGCATTGAACCTGTAACAGATTACAAAATTACATTTTACTCACATATCTCCATATGGACATCACTTGCAACAGCTGAACTTGTAGTCATGTGACTTTCAGGTGGGATTGGCCCCATGAGGGTGGGGCCCTATTAGGGTGGGGCTGCATGTGGGTAGGGCTTACTAGGGAGGGGCAACCTAGCTGATGAGTAACAAGAAGGTGGGGTTTCGCAGGGAAAATAGCACTGAGGCTAGTGCTATTTATACCATGTTAGCTCTCTTAACATGACCTTCAACACATGTTTCAGGTGTTACATTTCGTAACACAGTCGTGTTGACAGTTTTTGAATGTGCCTACTGTCACGTCGTAGCACAAAAGTACCATCTTTATAGCCATCCACAGCATCACAATGATGCAAATGAGGTTGAATTTTTAAAAACGTTTGTCCCGATTGCCTTCTTCCCAATCAGCTGATGATCTCAGTTGTTTGCTTAGGTATTTCAGAGTGGAGAGGGTGCAGCAATGAAGTTTTTAGGTCATTTATTGCATGATTTGCAGCAATGCAAATGCCATTTTTTGTTAAGCATTTTCCAAATATCTCTGTTTCGGTTGTTTTGCACCACAGATTTCAGGATGCATGGCAGAAACATAAGCAACAACCGACAGAAGCCACGATGTAACCTTGACATAAGCGTGTGTAAAATGGTCGTGTTTTTACGCACAAGTTCCGAGACGCGCCACTGGTGGCGCTGCTCGGTGTTGCCATAAGTGATTCGGCTCGGGGCAACCCTTCCAAATTTGAACTCATTTAAAGATGTTCGGTTTGTGGCGGCCATCTTGTTATCCAGATAGTGGACAACATGTTTGGAATCAAGTACATTCCCAATTTGAACTCATTTGAAGCAGTTTTGTTTGTATTATATTTCCTTTGGAATGGCTAACTGCCCTGAATGCCATTTGTGAAAGTGTTTTGTGTTGGGCGACACCATAGCCATGGCGTCATATTGGTGGCGTCACATTGGTGGCGTTACGTTCGTCAGTGGCGCCACCTGGATGGAAAACAGCGGTACTTGACCCTCCGTTTAGTCCCACGTTAAAACACGATTTTCGTTTTGCCAGTGGCAGTGGCCCTTATAGGCCGCCGTACTATGTTTCATCCAGACCAAGAAATACTAATACACATATTAGTCCAGTCCCCAGGTGCTGAAAAAGGTATTCAAGTGGAAAGTTTAGCAGAAGTTTTTTTCTCTTTTGTTCCTAATGTTATTTGGGGTGCTGATTCCGAATATCAAGTTTGCCACCTCGTAAAAGTTCGGGAAATATGAAAAAAATGCAAAAAACTGCAAAAAAAACTGCCATTTTTTCAGTGTTTTGATAATAAACCAAAATTTACGCACTTTTCGAGAACATTGTTTATGTACGAAATTAATCTAGAGGACAATTGCTACAAATTCTGTATTTAAGGTGTTTTCGTAAGAGGAATGGTTTAGGCTCTAGAGCGCTTAGACTTTTCATGTATTTCCAACAAAGCAACAAAGAAGCTATCTTTTCGCAAATTCTTATTAATAACAATTATGTTGTGAGTATTTAATGACATTAGATAGGTAATTTAGTTGTTTAGTTGAAATTTAGAATTTTTCCCATTACCCTGTGAATGCAACCAGTACCTGTCTAAAGTTCATATGTATGAAATAATAAAGTTAAATAAAAAGGTTAATAATAAAAACACATTTGCCTGCATTTGCTAAGCTTGAGGGCAATGTGCCCACTGGCTTTTCAGTTGACCCGGGCAATACCTGCATTTGCTAGGCTGAAGAGCAATGTGCATACTGCCTGGGCATTTGCCCAGGCATTGCCCAGGTATTGACCAGACATTGACGCCTCGCCCACGTATTGCCCAGGCCTTGCCTGCAATTGCCTTGCTTGGCCCCAGTTAGTTTTGAGTCAGTGTGCTTCAAATCACTAGCGTGTAGTGGTAAATATAATGCGTTCATAGTGTTTTCAGTTATTATATTTACATAATGTCGGTTCTGGAATGTGTTATATGTGAAAAAGCATTGGAAGGTGGAACCAAGACGACCATCGTGAGAGAAAAGGGCTTGAAGTCATTTGCTGAAGCAAGTAAGAAGAGAGGGGATGGAAAAGTCGCTTTCTTCAGGAGAACATCACTGGAAGTTCATGAGAAATGTAGAAAGCAATACACTAATGATAAATTGATAACAGCCTCTATCAAGAGGGCTCAAGTGCCTGTTCAGGTGCAACAACTACGTTCATCTGTACCTACCTTTGCTTTCAAAACTCATTGTTTTTTGTGTGGAGACATAATACCACCAAACTATGAAGAGACACAAAACGCCTTAATGCCTCCAAACGCAATCCTGTGTATTCTGTGAGGAAGCTACAAGTCGGAGAAAATGTTTTAAGGCTCACTGAAAAACGCAACGATGAGTATGCACGATCCATAATACAACGTGTAGGGCCAATTCCTGACATGGTAGCTGCTGATGGGCAGTACCATTTTTCCTGCATGAAAAAATTGTATTGTAGTCCTCTGGTGCAGGGAGAAGACAAAAAAGAACGTGGGCCATTCAAAGATAATATAAATACAGCTATGCAAGGAATTTTCACTTTCCTCAATAACAGTGATGAAGAATGCCAATTTTCCATGGAGGAATTAATCAGTAAAATTGAAGGCGACTACCATCCTGACTGGAAGATGGTGCGAGCACATCTTATTGAAAACTACGGCAATGATATATTGGTAACAGCAACCCGACCTCCAGTCATATGTTTCAAAAACACTGGCTATAATATTATATCAGATTCCTGGTATAAGCAGAAAAAATCATCTGAAAAAGAGGAAAGACGTCGCATTGTTGAGACAGCAGCTGCTATTATTGTTGAGGATATACGGTCACAAGTATACGACATGACACAATACCCCTCACCCTGATAAGTTTTTGGAAGGGAACAAGGATATAATTCCTGAGACTCTTCGAGTTTTCACTGATGCTGTGGTATTGAACAAGAAACGTGGAGATATTGAGAAATGGAGGAAGAAGTCAATGGCAGTCGCACATTGTTTGATTAGTTCTGTGAGGCCAAAATCATTCCTCTCTCCTGTGCAAGTTGGTTTAGCTGTATTTTTATACGAAAAGTTTGGCTCCCGTAAGTTGATTGAAGTATTGTCATCCTTGGGATTTTGTTCAACGTATCGTGAAGTAGCACGTTTTGAAGTGTCATCAATCAAGTGTCCACCGCTGACTACTCAGAAACAATTTTTATCTCAAATAGTGTACGACAATGCAGAATTCAATGTGCAAACACTTGATGGACATAATACTTTCCACGTAATGGGTGGCATAATTTGCATTACACCAAAATCTGCAGTTGCCCCTGGTAAAAGCATTTCTCGGTTGAAGGATGCACCATCTGCAGAAGAGGTTGGAAGTGTCGGAGCAGTTAAATTGAGAACTTTTGAAAGGGCAAATGATCAGGGCCTAGCAGCAGTTAAGATCACAGATCTCAGTGAAATGTTCCCACAAACTGATACTATTGTGCCTTCCGTACCAGACTTGCTGTGGCTCTACAGCAAGTATAAAGACCTTCCATGCATAGGTGGGTGGAATGGGTTCATGGAAGACGTAACAAGACACATACCATACCAAACCACGTTTGTTGGTTGCTTGCCTTTCATCAATGCTCCTCCAAGTGATTATAATACAGTCTACACTGCTTTGTGGTCTGCTGTAGAAAAGACTAAATCAATAGGCCAGGTAACCACTCTGGTTACATTTGATCAACCACTATACTTCAAGGCACGAGATGTAATTGCAAGTCGTACTGGAGACCCTGCACTGTCTCATGTAGTCATAAGGCTAGGAGGATTTCATTTGCTGATGTCTTTTATGGGCGCAGTGGGTCACATCATGGAAGGGAGCGGTCTGACTGAACTTTTCAATACTGTGTACGCTATTAACAGTATTGACAAAATCATGACAGGGCATGCCTATGCAAGGGCTGTCAGAGCTCATATTTTGGCTCATACAACTGTAGCCAAAATATTACTGGAGTCCATCACATTCTTCCCTGCATTTCACCGTGAATTAGAAGAGATTTTGTACAGTGGAGACCGATCAGAGATTCTTTCGGCACATGAAAACAAATCTGTGATAGAACTTGGAGAACAGTTTGCAGCTCAGCTTCGACATTTGGCGCAACGTGGTCCCACTGCAAAGTTGTGGATCTAATATTTTGAAATGATCACTTTGGTGAAGTTCATAGAAGCAGAGAGAATCGGAAATTGGGTCCTCCTCCTTGAAACCATTAACAAAATGCTGCCATTTTTCCACGCTAGTGGCCACTACTTGTATGCCAAGTGTGCTCATCTTTACTTGCAGGACATGCACGAATTGGAGTACACCATGCCTGAAGAAGAATATACTGCTTTCACTTTACAAGGGGGCTTCACCGTTCGTCGAAGTGACAAGTTATGGTGTGGTACGTGGAGTGACATGGCTATAGAACAAAATCTGATGAAGCATATGAAAACTTATGGTGGACTAACTCGAGGTCGTGGAGTCAGTGAAGGTATTTTGTCCAGATGGACCCAAGGGATGACAACACTTCAACAAGTTTGTGATGAAATGGAACATTTCTGTAATATAAATTTTACTACTTCAGAACAACATGTGGACAGTAGAGACTCAAGAATACGTCGAGACAATGATGATGCGAAGAAAATGTTGGATTGGTTTCATCAGCATCCACCTTTTCCAGAAAGCCAAGAACTCGTATCTATAAGCAGAGGGATTGTCGGGGATGAAAGGATTAACTGCCACATGTCTAGGGAGCTGGGTACTCAAGGAATCAATGGCATTGTTGGTGGTGATTTCCGATCAGTCAAATTTAAACAGAATGACAGAGTACAGTCCCTTGCCATTATGAAAAGTGCAATACAAGTTCATAAAAAACCTGTTGCCATCAACCCAACCACTCTATTTCAGAGAATTAGCATTGCTCAACAATCAGATGAAGAATTAGAGGAATTTTTAACCTATGAACTCAGTCCCTACCCACTATCCCTGTTCGATGAAAGTGGTATGAGAAAAGGTACAAAATCTAGTTTGTACAAAGCGTTCAAACCAGTACAAGGAATCACAAAATTGGATAACAGTATGTTTGTTATTGATGGGGGATTTTTATTGCACCGAGTTGTGTGGTCCAGTGGGCAGACATTTGCAGACATTTGCGATAGCTACATTGAATAGGTTCGATGTAAGTACAACTTAAGTGCAGTTGTTTTTGACGGATACCCTGAATGTTACAAAACTACTAAAAATGTGGAACGTTTGAGAAGATCAAGCAAAAAACATTCAATCGAAATAATGTTCAGTGACACAATGGTGCCCACAGTCTCTCAGGAGAACTTCTTGGCAAATTCAAAGAACAAAAGTCGACTGATATCCATGCTGATTTCCAAATTCAATGAGGCCAACATTCTCTGTAAACAAGCAAACGAAGATGCAGACAGACTGATAGTAGTGACAGCTGATACCCTGGCATCAGATCATGAAAGAGTTGCAGTTGTGGGTGAAGATATTGATCTCCTGGTTATCATGATAGGGCTGTGTACTTCTTCCAACGTGTACTTCTTGAAGCCAGGGAAAGGAAAAGTCCCTTCAACCCTCTATCATCCACCAAGTGCAGTTGACAAAACTCTTGCTGACAACATGTTGTTTTTGCATGCCATTAGTGGTTGTGACACAACTTCAGCTTTGTACAATCAGGGTAAGGTAAAATGTCTGAAAACTCTGAAGAAGAATCCTCGTCTACTGCCCACGATCAAGAAATTTACAGACCCTGCAGCTGATCAAGAGGCAATTGCCAGTGCAGGTGAACAATTTCCCCGTGCTCTGAATGGGACTGGCAAGCACCAAGAAATGTCATTGAAGAAGTTGAGGTACAGGCAGTACATAACTTCAGCATACAAGGTGACAACAAATATTGCCACACTCCCCCCTACTGAAGCTGCAGCACGGCAACATTCCCTGAGGGTGTTCCACCAGGTCCAACAGTGGCTTGCTTGGTGAGGATAAAAACCCTGAAAAATGGGGATGGAAAACATCAAAGAATGGCCTGATTCCAATCACCACCTTGGATTCCCCTGCACCCGAAAAACTTCTGCAGCATATTTCATGCAAATGCAAGAAAAACTGCAAGGGGGAATTGTTGCTGTAGGAAGGCCGGCCTGTACTGTTCAAAAATTTGCCTGAACTGCGAAGGAGCCTGTAAAAACGCGAAAGAGCCTGTAACAACATAGACAAATATGACATTGACGAAGACAATGAATTGGAAGATCCTGGTGATACAGATGACAAACAACCAACTCGACATGCTGCTGCAACATCAGAAGGTGGTTTCAATACTCTGACCTAGATACTAATCATATTCAATGCATTTATTTACTTACCACTTTTACTTGATTCTTTTCCAGGTGAACAACCATTTGAGGAAGCGGAAGTAGGTGATCAGCTGCAGCCCAGACATTCTGGAGTGAAGCGTCAGCGATTGTTGTGAAATTTAATACATTTTAATACATTATATTACACAAAATAATTGTTTTTAATAAGAATGTTGTGAAAAGATAACTTCATCACCATAAATAAGGTGGAATTGTTTGTTTTAGTTGCTTTCTCAAAAATTCATGGAAAGTCTAAGTGCTCTAGTGCCTAAATAGTTCCTCTAACAAAATAATCTTTAATACTGAATTTGATGCAATTGTCCTCTAGTTTAATTTTGTACATAGGTAACGTCTCCGATAAGTGCGTAAATTTCAATGTATTGTCAAAAAACTGAATAAATTGCAGCTTTTTGGCAATTTTTTCATATTTCCCGAACTTTTACGAAGTGGCAAATTTGAAATTCGGAATCAGCACCACAAATAACATTAGGAACAAAAGAGAAAAAAACTTCTGCTAAACTTTCCACATAAAAACACCTGGGGACTGGACTAATATGTATTCCTTGATGCAGACAAGGTTCGCTCCTGTAACTTTTCTGAATGACGTCACTGGATACTCAGGGTAATTAGGGACAAGTTTCGGTAGGTTCGCTTCACGGCTTGCTCATATAAATTCCCCCTGGTTCTGCATGACGTCATTACACACACGACGTCATAGGAGCCCAGAACTGCACATTGCATGCAATTTCTTGCGTCGGAAGTGTTGCATGAGTGAACCTTGTCTGGTTCATCCCACTTATTCATCAGTTTGCACACAGGGATTAATGTGGTTTGTTATGTAACTCCACCCATTCCATTATTCTATCGTTCAAAATAGTAGCATAACTCACATTTGCGGACAAGACATAGACACAAGACTGGTAAAGGAGACGGGAGGGACAGGCGTGTGGTCATGTTACAATAGAATTATTAACTAATTAATGTTATGGAGATGTACTGCTTAGCTTATTTCTTTATTTAATATTTAGTTTTTTATTTACTTACCTTTAATTATTCATCCTTAATTTAGTGATACTACGCGAATATACGTAAGGCGACCAAGAGTGCGCGGTCAAAAAGGAAGCGTAACCACTCTGTGTATGCCATGATGGCAAGAAATCAAAGACTAAGATGACTGCTACTGCTACTGCTACTACTACAACCGCGGCTTGCACCTGCATTATAACATAGATTAAGCAAAATTGGTTAGTAATGTGTGTTGCGCTGTTTTAAGAATTATGTATTTCACTTCATGTATCTATATTATTGTGCAACTGAGCAGTTTTTGAAAGCTAGTTGATTTTCGTTGTAGACATGGAAGTAAGAGAAAGTACACTTTTTCATTTTGGAAATGATTCCAGAATCAAGTCCAGGATGAAGAAAACATGCTTGGAGCAGAAAACCTTGGTTAAGGACGATTCATTTCCAGTCTATGAGGAAGAATGCATGCATGACCTCCAGATTGAACATAAACAGAAATGTAGAGTGGAAACGATGCCACATAAGTGCATTGATTCTCATTACTGTATATTACATTTGATATACATTCGAAGGAGAAAACGTTATGTATAGATCTATTGAATAGACAATAGAACACATTCAAATATATTCTGCATAGAATATTAACTTTAGAAACATTCTCTTCTGAGGTTGCATGCAATGAGAAAAAAGAACATTATTTAATTTTTATAATATTATTAGCCTATCTGCCTTGTAGGAAATCTGTGTTAAACCTTGGTCAGTCAAAGGAGATACGAATGGTTTTAGTTCTTCAATGTTGAAGGGATTATGGTAACCTGGTGGTTCATTGCTGCAATTTCAGCATTGGCAAGTCGACCCAAGCTCTGGAATAAGGTAAAGTATTATTTATACAGAGTTTTTAGGAATGATTTGATTGATCCACGTATATGTTACATATAATTGTAGGTAGTTCCGGACTTTGCACATCAGGAGTTTAGACTCAATAAGAAAAGTTACACCTGGAGTGTTTCATTTTGCTCTTTCACGTGTGAAAATGGATGGAGGTTGTGATTGATGACCGCTTGCCTACAGTCCATAACCGTCTTCGCTGAATCCTGATGAATTTTGAAACGAGGTCAGGCGCACTCTTATTGTGCTCAGTCAAGATATGAAATGTATTGTAGGTGAATCGTAGGCTCGTAACTTATTAACAAACATTTTGATCTAATCACATTCTAGGAATTGCCACCTGCTCAGATGAAAAAAGAATAGACATGAACTTTGTAATAGGTCATGCCTATTACGTGATATCCACAAATGTTATCTGCACTTCAGGCACTACACTATGGATCTCACAATCTGGCGATGGTATGGAGATTTCAGCAATGAGTAAATTAATTATCAACACATGTCCTCAATACCAATTACACTAGTTCATTTGTTACAATCTGAATGTTTTTGCTGTATATGTCTAGGTGATATATCCCATTGATTGGGCCTTACAGTTAAAGACTACGAATTCTCCCCAATGGCAAATATCTATATCTATAAATGAGAGTGTCTGTCTGTCTGTCTGTCTGTCTGTCTGTGTGTCTGTTACGATGCATTCCCACATTTTTAATCCTACCGACTTCA